>JAAIXJ010000138.1:509262-533645 GCA_013403705.1 Heliconius hermathena | reverse complement strand
CATCCCCAGTGACGATACGGTGCAGAAAACCTTTTCTCTTTTGCCGTTGAAGCAACAATTCACACATGAGAAAACGTCGTTCTACGTCTCTCGGCTTCAACTCATACGGCACCCAATGCCCTTGCTTTTGGATCATTCCTAACGCTTTTAAACGTTTTGAAACTGTTGACGCATCTACTTGTAACGTTTTCCCGAGCTCTACTAACGTCTGACATGGATCTTCTTCAAGCAATGCCTCCAATTCTTTGTCTTCAAATTTTGTCGGTGCTCCAGAACGCTCTGTCTTCAAGGTCAAAATCATTACTTTTGAAGTGCCTAAACCAGTCTCTGCACGTTGTATTCGACAAAGCATTGTCTCAACGAGAATTCTGTGTGCTTCTGCTGCAGATTTTTTCTGAATAAAGCAGTGCAATAAAATTCCCCGCAAAAACACTTTATTTGGCACAAAAGTACACATTTTCACAAAGGGAAAATAAATATGTAGTTGACACTGTAGTAAACACTATTCTACTATAATTTGAGGTTACATGTAGTTTACTTTGGTGATTTACTTTGGTGATTCGTTACCGTACAAAATTCCATGCACAGAGTGCCGCAACGCCATCTTTCAAAAAACAGAACGAGAACTTATTCAAGGTCCTAATAGGTTATAACTACCTGTGAATGATTTTAAACTTTATATTATAGGCTTATAACTTGAGGCCATTCGTGGCGCAGGGCGGCCACAAAGCGTGGCTGGAAAACCGACTGGTTCTGGATTCGATCTCCACTCGAGGAGATGAAATATTTATTTAAATTTATATTTCTATTTCTTCGCTCTGGTGTGGAGGCAAAGCGCGGCGGTGAGTTCCGCCACTCAGCACGCAATCTCTCCAGAAATCGGCGGTAAGTGCGCAACCGAGTGTCTTAACATTACGTTCCCTTTGCTTACTCTGCTTTGTGCGGGATACAGCGTGAATCTGATTTAAGTTATATACACTTCCTTATATATCACTAGCTGTCAAGTATTCCAAATATTATAAATTTGAGATTGGCTCATTTCCTATTAAATATCTCGAAGATAGCTGACAGCTAGATACAAATTTAAATATATAGAATATATATATTTAAATATATTATATTTAAATATATTATAATAGAGGTATATAACATTAATTTCTCTCGTAACATGTTGCCGTCGTCTGAGTGGAAGCGATCGTAGATTTAATTTATCATAAAATTGAGTAACTGACAGGCACAGAATTAGGGAAACGCGCCGATGATAGAAAGAATTTTTAAGGGAAAAGTGATAAGCGAAAAGCGTGAAAATTGAGTCGGGATATCTATCTAATTTTGTGTTCGCCATTTATCTGATCTTGGGAATTTTTTGCTGGTTGAGTAAAATATAATATTTTTGTTCTTTTTTTTTTAAATATGATTGATTTTGATTGTAATTTAAATGTTTTGTGATTTTGCTTGCATGGGTTTTAAGAAATAAAATGGAGAATTCTTTTTCCCGTCCCCGAAGGACTTTTGAGAAGTCTTCTGTTAGTGCTTTCGATATATTCTATAATCTATCTACGCCATATTTAAATTTTCTTTACATTACTATGTTGTCAGTGTGTTGTTTGTCAGTTCTGAGTGACTGACAAACAACAAACTGACAACATAACATAAGAATTTTATATAGATTAGTAGTAAGGAAGCTGGTGCAATTTAGGATTTTATTATTTTAAGAAATATTAAGCAGTTTCAAATTTTTATTTTATTGAATACGCATTCCTTTCGTTTTCTAATAATACCTTTATAATAAGCCTTTATTGAAAAGTAATTTACTATTAGACACGGACAATTTAATAAAATAGTTGTTTTGTCGAACAACATGCTTTAAAATGGTATATTGTTTTTATTTATAAGTTGATTAAAAATTAAACATTAAAGGAAGCTTGCCGAAGTACGGTAGGCCGTTTCTGTGATTAGATTTAAACATTTTAAATATTATTGTTTTTACCATTAACATTTTTTACTCACCTTTCATTCACAGACAAATCCGTTACGATTTTATTTAAATATAGATTAATAAAATAAATTGTATTTTTTTTTCTTTTTACTTTTTATCTTTTTAAATCTTGTTGTATCTTTTTAAATGATTTTCCGCATATCGTTTATTAATTATACGTTTTCATATAGCTAGACTAACGAGACGGTAAATTCTGAAAAACAAGTGATCTCGACGAGGGTCCGACAGGTACCCCTGTAACACAAGAATTAACATAAGCCCTTATAGCTGGGGAGGTAAAGTTGAAAATATTTAAAAAAAAATCGTGGTGCCAGGGTACAATTAAAACGCGGAGTATAAGCCGAGGATTAACTGACCTAGATATAATGAGGCGAATTGTTGAATAATAAGGTAATGTTGCATATTTTGTGAGACAATAATGATTTTTCGTTAATTAATATATTTGAGGCCAGTCGTGGCGCAGAGGCACGAAGTGTGACTGTAAAACCGACTGGTTGTGGGTTCGATCTCCACTCGAGGAAATGAAATATTTACATAAATTTATATTTCCATTTCTTCGCTCTGGTGTCTAGGCTAAGCGCGGCGTTGAGTTCTGCCACTCAACACGCAATGCCTCCAGAATTCGGCAGAAAGTGGGGAACGGAGTGTCTTAACACTAGGTTCCCTCTGGCTACCCTGCTGTGTGCGGGATACAGCGTGAACCTGATTTGATTTGATTTTAATATATTTGAAACATTGTATCCCTCTTGATGCATAGGTAGCGTAATGGTTGTGGGTTCGATCCCCACACGAGGAAATGAATTATTATTTATTAATATTTTCATTTCTTGCACCAAGGCAAAAACTCGGCGTAGAGTTCCGTCACTGTCAGTCAATACTCAATATCTCGAAAAATTCGGTGGAACGTGGTGAACGCAGTGTCTTAACACTAGGTTTCCGCTGCTTACCCTGTTGTATGCGGGATACAGCGTGAAGCTATTTAAAAAAAACAACGTCCTATAGTTTAGAACAATAGTTAGACCTCTGTCTGTAATATTATGAATATTTAGAGAAAGATATATGTAGTTTCAGTTGAATTGTCACCGTAGTAAAGATGGAACGTCGACGATTCTTGACCTCTGTAGCCTTAGGTGACCTCGGTAGTGCGCCTCAGGACATCCTTAGTAGACACTCCACTGCTACAAGAGAACCATTTGTCTATTCATTTATATCTATAAGAAAATTGAGTATTATATAGTACTAAATTCGATTTTTGTACATGATTGTACTTGGTTTTTGGTTTCTTTTTATAGTTTCACGGTGTATTAACCTATTTCTAGGTTTAAGACATTCCTTTCGTCATCAAATTTTCTAGACATTATGTATTGAATGGCGAATTTCAACGATGCGCGAAAATGAGAATATTAAATAATACATTTCCCCGACTACGAATCGAACCCACAACCGTCGCGTTTATACGCTTGTGCCACTAGACCAAAACGGCCTGATTTACTACGAGTATATTCAATTAAAAACAATACAAGATAAGAATAAATGCAAATTTACTTTAAAAAAATACTATCAGACCATAAGGAACGTCTTTTTAATGGAATTAGAATCCAAATTACATATATGTTATCGCAACACTACACGAACTAAAGTTACAGTGGAACAACCAAACGAAGCAAATACAAAGCAAGTAACTACGGTAGGGTTTTGTTAACTTTACAGTTATAGCTTTTCTGGTAGACTTGTGTGAAAGAAAAAGAAAGGATTAAACTAATATAGTACTGTATTTTATTTGATGAAGTTTAGATTGTTACCGCAATTACGTTTCTTTTCAACTTCACGATGTGTCCCGCATATAAAGGAAACTTAGTATTAAGACAATCCGTTCCCCACGAACCACCGATTTTCAAGGCATTGCGTGTTGAGTGACGGAACTTAACGCCGTGCTATGCATTGTTACCAGGGTAAAATGAAAATATCGATAAATAATTATTCATTTTTCCGGATGAAAATCGAAATTACAACCGTCGCGTATACAGTCTCACGCTTGTGCCACTGCGGCACGACAACCGGATGATTATAATTTAGTAGGAAATTGAACATTTTATCTTTTAAGACATTTTTCTATACCTAACATAAAGTAGAACAGCATATGAATAATTATATAAAGCAAAAAAAGAAATCAAACCACCACAGCACCAGCAAAGTTCCGGTGCCCTAAAAACAGAGTTTAAGTGTCACTCCAGCTTGTTGAAGCGGGCTAACTTTCTACAATAAGAAAACCTATAGTAACAAGTCGGAAAAAATCTCTCTTCTCGTTTTAACCGCAGCGGAATCAGAACGGAAATATCGAGTCGAAATTTGTAGTTTGTTAGTTTGTTAGTTCGGAACGACACCGCGGTCGAAGATTGGATTATGCCTTAAGTGCGGTTCAACTTTACTTTTTGGTTATATATTTTAACAAATCGACTTGAACTGGTGGTTCAAGTCGGTTTGCGTTACGGTTATAATGAAATGTAGGTTGTGGGTTAGATGGATTTTTTATGTTTTTTTCTTCTATTTATTGGTGTCACGCTGAATATTTTTTGGTAGGGTAATGGAACTTGTAATACACGCTATAATGATAGATTTTTTTATCAGCTTCACGCTGTATCCCGCACACTGCAGGGTAGGCAGAGGGAACCTAGTGTTAAGACACTCCGTTCCCCACTTTCTATCGAATTCTGGAGGCGTTGCGTGTTGAGTGGTAGAATTCAACGCCGCGCTTGTCCTCGACACCAGAGCGAAGAAATGGAAATATAAATTTAAGTAAATATTTCATCTCCTCGAGTGAGGATCGAGCCCACAACCAGTCGGTTTTACAGTCACACTTTGTGCCCCTGCGCCACGACTGGCCTAGATTTTTTTTAATTTCCGAAAAAATAAATAAAATGGGAACACTAAATTAAATGTATTATATATGGAGAAGGACCGGTAATCAGGACGGAAATATTGAGTCGAAAATCTATAGTTTGTTAGTTTGGAATGACACCGCTGTCGAAGATTTGATTATACCTTAAGTGCGATTCTATTTTACAGTTATAATTTTATAACAAAACGACTTGAACTGGTTGGTGGTTCGGATGGCGAAATTTTATATACAGTTTTTATTTTGGTAATAATAAAATATGGGTTTGTAGGTTAGAGTTTATTTTTATGTTTTTCTGTTCTATTTTTTGATGTCACGCTGGATCTTTTTAATTTACCTATATGTTTTACTAGCGACCCGTCGCGGCTTCGCCCGCTGGAACTACGTATTTATTAAGTAATTTACTAATATGCATTATTTTCATTTTCTATTAATAATATTATTTTAAAAATAACATCTATATCCACCTATATTGAAAAGTAAAGTTTCAGATAATTCAATAAAATTGTTAATTATACCAATTTTGTCACACAACAATATTTAAAATTGAATGACTATTTAATTAATAAACAGATTATAATAAAAAAATCACTTAATATTAAGGAAAGCTTGAATTGCTTGAAAACTGCTATTAAATTGATTAAGCCATTCCTGACATTAGCGTGAACAAACGTACAGACAAGATTTTAAAAATGATTGCTTTTGGTTCTATTAAATTATTAAATGCCACCAATATAATTTTTTTCTTATACATCTTCCAAGTACAGACAGCGATCAGTTACGAGTTTATTATAAGAATATATAAATAAGCAGAGCAGTCAGTGACAGTTACCCAGTTATCGAGATGTTGTATGTTGTGTGGTGCGTACTCCAGGAAATGTAAATAATTTATTTCCTCGAGTAGAAATCGAATCGACAAACATCAAGTTTACAGATAGCGCAATGCCGCTCCGCCATCATGGCCTCGATTAGACTAAATATTATATTATATCAGCAAAAATATTCCTGATCTTTTTCCTTTTTCACATGTAATATGATTCTACATTTTTAAAGATATTGCGTTATTAACGCAATGGCTAAATTAAGAAAAATAAAAAATGTACCTTCGTTAACAGTATACAAAGTTAATACTTTTACAATATATAGATATAGCACACTGAAGGGTAGGTAGAGGGAACCTAGTGTTAAGACACTCCGTTTCCCACTTTCCGCCGAATTTTGAAGGCAGTGCGTATTGAGTGGCCGAACTCAATGCCGCACTTTGAAGAAATGAAAATATAAATTTTATATAAATATTTCATTTCGTCAAGTTTGGATCGAACCCACAACCAGCCTTATTTACGGTCACACTTTGTGCCCCTGCGCAACAACTGGCCTCGTAAGCTAATAATAAATTTTATAATAACATAACTGACCCAGAAAAAAAAACCTTTTTCATTATATAACAGTATTTGTTGAGTAAATTCCATTATAGGCTTATATTATGGTCACAGGTGCACTATCCAGTTGAGTATATTAGTGCCGCACATGATATTATGCAAATCAGTATGCTGGGTAAGTTTTGGAAATTCGGTTTAACGTTATCCGACACTATTAAACTGATGTAACTACAAGCTATATGCTTTGTATATATATGTACATATAAACATAGTGGAGTGTGCACGAAGTGTGACTGTAAAATCGACTGGTTGTGAGTTCGATCAGTAAAGCTCGTTTTATTTCAATGACAATTGTCTAAAGGATAAAATTCTTATCTAAAGGACAAAGGATAAAGTTACTGTCAGTTCTTTTTTCTATAATACCCATATTCTGTAATTCTATTTTTTTTGTATTTAGACAGTGCATCTTGGGTAAACAAATTTAAGACTCTTTTTTCATTTTAAATGCATAAGTATTTATTTAACAATCTGGATTTTAAAACAATTTTAAAAAAAATATTGTTTTGGAGTCTGTTATATTGTTAAATGTCCCTTAGGGGGCACTCTTTAAACTTTTTACACTCCATACTTATATTATGAATTCGAAAGTAACTCTGTCTGTCTGTCTGTGACATAATCACGGTCAAAAAAATTCATATAGAGATACTTGAGGGTCTTGGGATGAACATAGGCGACTTTTCATATTTATTTTATTTAACAGTCGGGACCTATTAGAAATTCTTCAATCAATAAAATCTTTACCAGGAACCCCGCATAATTTAAAGAGGTCCCAACTGTTAATACCAATTAGGCAGGCAATTATAGTAATATTAAGCAGGCGAAGCCGCGCGGGTCCGATAATTTTTCTTATATACCTTACATGTACAGAGAGCGATCAGTTACGATTTTATTATAAGTAATAAATACTCAGCGGAATGTATAGCCACGATATGCAATCCTAAACAGGCTTTCTTATATGAATCCGAAACTATATATTAAAAATAAATACAAAATAATAAAGACTTCTTCATGAAACTTATTCTGTTTTAAAATTAAATCTTTTGACACAATTTCTTTGTTTATTTATTAAAATTTATGTATAACACCACTGTAACTTTCCACATAAATAAATATCGTTAAAATATACATCGAATTAATATTTCGTCGTTTAAAATTCGTATCTTTATCAAGATCAACGTGGTCTGTGGACCCATGGACAAGTAGTCATATTGTCGTAAGCGTGTGTACTTCATTTAATTAAGAAAATTGTAAGTTTTCTGCAAGTGACAGCTGGGTCCCCTTTCTATTACGTATCATGCGATACCGCAATTACGGCGCTAATCCGTCAATCGAGTGCAACCATACACCGAGGGGACCACAGATAAATTTTAGATAACATCGACTTTTTTTGGTATACATAAATTAAAGGTTTTTAAATATATTTATATTAATATATGTATTTTTTATTTTTTTTAATATATGTACACATTAAATTTAAAAGAAAATGTGTTGGTATTATAATTTAATGATGACTTATAACTAGATATTAATAGAGAATAAAAAGTAATTATTTTACTTTAATTATATTAAACTTTAACTACGGCTAATAATGACACTAATGATAACGGGCAACACTAAATTTTTTTTTTATTATAATATAATAATATATATTGAGGCCAGTCGTGGCGCAGCGGCACGTAGTGCCTGTAAAACCGACTGGTTGTGGGTTCGATTCCCACTCGAGGAGATGAAATATTTACTTAAATTTAGATTTCCATTTCTTCGCTCTGGGGTCGAGGCAAAGCGCGGCGTTAAGTTCTGCCACTCAACACACAATGTCTCTAGAATTCGGCAGAAAGTGGGGAACAGAGTGTCACTAGGTTCCCTCTGCCTACCCTGCTGTGTGCGGGATACAGCGTGAAGCTGATTTAATTTGATTTATTTATTTTTTATAATATATTCTGTACTTCGTGTTTATACACACATATACATAAAAATATTTATAATCAAAATAGGTTCAAACAAATTTTTTTATGTGATCAACGCAAATTACTATCGTACAAGAATTCAACCCGTAATATATTTTTACATGAATGTTAAATTCGTGTAAAAATATGTTACAGAGTAGATAGTATTACATATATACATTAGAAAACTTGCCCAATGTATCATAATAACGTAGTCATTTTATGTAAATTTATTTATCATATATGATTTATCTAACTTATATAAGCAATAACTTATAACATTATTGACTCAAATATACATAAACGTATAAGTAAATATAAATATTTACTGACATAATCCGTATCAAATCCTCCGCCGCGCCGGAACGAATTGGCGGCCATTTTGTAGTCGATGCGGCCACGAAATGGCGTTATTGATATGTTGCAAACAAACTAATAATATCACTAAGTTAGAGGGTTTCAAACTTAATCTTAGATAACGACGAGAGTGCGCTATTACATTTATTACTTAGCTACAGGGGGTAGAGTGAACAAGAGATTAATAATTCTTTCTGAGACTGTTTTTAGCTTTATAGAGATTTATGTAGGGAGTTATAAATTATTGCAATTGTATATTCTCCACTTTCATTCGATACTATGATCTTATGTAAGTTTACGATTTTGATAGAGGAGTGTTTCTGGATTCTAGGAATATTGAAATTGGTGCAGCTCAATTACAATTATTTCTTTATGGATAATATTGATATTTCCTGTTTTTGTTTAAACAAACAGCTAAGATTAAGGTCAAATAGTTCGTTACCCACCAGAGAGTGTATTAGGTCTCTTCATTTTTTAACTTTGTGGTAAATATTATACGTAAAAATTTATGCACTTTTACAAAATATTTTGAATTTTATAAAAATTTATATAAATTAATAAACAACAAAAAAATATTAAGCAAACAGAATATAAAGTTATATTTATAAAACGAATACTTACTATGTTTATGGAATTCAAGTTAATTTAATTAATGTTTTCAGCTTCACGCTTTATCTGGATAGGAGGTATTGCTTTTTGAGTGGCGGAATACAACGCCGCGTACTGTCTTACTATATCAAGAAAATGGAAACATTTCATTCCCCCAGAGGGGTTTGAACCCACAATCATCTTGTGTACACACAGACTCTCGATGGAGTTGCACATAACTGCTACAAACCTGAAACAAAGAAAAAAATAATTTATTAAAAAAAAGTCGTTAAGGAATATATCAGTGTATTAATAAAATGGCAAATAATATTCGAATATATTTAGTTAAATATATTTAGTTCTTTTGGATGTTAAAACGCGCCGAATTCAAGTTCTAATGAATAAAGTTAAGTAGAGTAAAACAATATTTATTGTACACCGATTAATACATAACAAAAATTAAAAATAAATTCGCCTTCTAAACGAGCCTTTTAATTATTTTAAAAGATGACAGGTACATGGCATAAATACATGTAATCTACCGGAATAGAGAGTAATCTGTGTTGATTCAGGTTGTAAATTATCTTTGTTCAGCAGATGCGGAAGGGGAACGGATCTCCATTTTGTTGAGTGGCGGAATTCAACGCCGCGCTTTGCCTCGACGCCAGAGAATATTTCACGACACTTTATTATAATAATAGTGCATACAAAACACTGTATCGATATATACCATCAAATTTAAATATGTAGCGTAGAAATGAAATAATATATATTGTAAATTTTAATTCTATGCTTTATCTTAATATACATATTAGAGTAGTTAGATGAAATCTAGTGTTAAAACACTCCGTTCTCCACTTTCCGCCCAAATTCCGGGACATTGTGTGTTGAGTGGCGAAACTGAATGCCCCACTTTATCTTGTTATCAGAGCGAAATAAGAATAATTCCCTTAAGCGAAAATCGATCCTAAAGCCGTCGTGCTAACAGTCCTACGCCACGACCGCCTGATATTATACATATATACATATTTTGTATATATAAATCAAATCAGCTTCACGCTGTATTCCGCATACAGACACTCCGTTCCCCACTTTCTGCCGAATACTGGAGGCATTGCGTGTTAAGTCGCAGAACTCAACGCCGCTCTTAACCTCAACACCAGAGCGAAGAAATGGAAANGTGCTAACAGTCCTACGCCACGACCGCCTGATATTATACATATATACATATTTTGTATATATATTTATAGGTATATATCATCTTTAATATACGTCCCTAAGATCAAAATCCATTTGATTACACTCCACGACACGAGCACCGGTTGAGAATTGCTGTAGCCGCGGGCTGGAGCGCAAAAATTAATTTTATATGTTTTTTTTCTTTCTTACAAGCTTTTCGGTACTTTAGTTTCTTGAGTGCTTATGCTTTGCGGTGACGGTTTAGAAGCGTGAGTTCGCGAGTACTTTTTTCTTTATTTTGTCATACTTTTTTGTTTAATATAACACTTGTATATTCCGATCGATTTAGGCCAGTCGTCTCGCAGCGGGACAAGAGTGTGAACGTGACAGGTTGTGGGTTCGATATCCACTTTAGAAAATGAAATATTTAATATTTTAATTTCTTTGTTCTGGTGTACATCGAATAATAAATGACTTTTCAATCTTTTTTTTTAAATTTGGATTTATAAATAAATACAATAAATATTAAGTTAAGTAGAAATACACTAAGGTAAACTACTATATAAAATATTTAGTAGAAAATAACTACTAATTTTAGAAAGATAACAATCCATTCAATTTGTTGAATATAANCACGCAATGCCTCCAGAACTCGGTAGAAAATGGGGAACGGAGTGTCTTAACACTAGGTTCCCTCTGCCTACGCTGCTGTGTGCGGGATACAGCGTGAACCCGATTTGATTTGATTTGAACAAACAATTTAAAGTTACACAAACAAAAACAGCGTTCACAGATCAAGCACCAAAACGAAGAACAGCTTTTAATTCAACAGTAGCACCGTTAATTAAGATAATTCAAACTATGTTGGATTCGCCAAGAAATGAATCTTACGTGCAACAGAAAGTTCAACCTTTTATGTAAGTTTCAACTATTTCCGGCGTACTTTAACACAGTTAGTGAGGTTTTCATTAAATACTGATTCGTAGTTTAAATTAGATTTTTGTTTAAATTAAGAACTTTTAGATTCTTGAGTGTATGTAATCTAGAATAGAAGAAACTGCATGAGCTAAAGCTTTAAATTTCAATCAAAATTTATGTTATTTGACTTTTCGATGAATTAAACGAAGCTTCACGCTGTATCCCGCATATGGCAGAATAGCCAGAGGGAAACTAGTGTTAAGATACTCCGTTCCCCCACTTTTTGTTAAATTTTTCGAGGCATTGCGTGCGGACTCGCGGAGCTCAACGCTGGGCTTATGCCAAGTTGTCAGAGCGAAGAAATGAAAATATTAATAAATATAATAATAATTTCCTTGAGTGGGGATCGAACCCACATCACACTCCTGTACACCACGGCGGCCTCGCTGAACTATTACGTAATAAAACCTATTTGCCCTGGGAAAAACATAAAATAAAAATACATCATATATTATTATAATAAAGCAATATTATGACATTTTCAAAAAAAAACACAAAAGAAGAATAACAATAAAGAAATCGTTGACATAAAAAATATATTAAAATAATTTTTACTGTATCATACAATGGAAGACATCAAAAATTATACACCGATAAAGAGCTGTAATGTCATGGATACCAATACATTTTCTTTTTACATTATCAAAATTAGAGATTTTAGGTACAAATGCTTAGAAATATTATAATAAATGTGTCGTTTATACTCGTACGTATTTTTTTATTTATTTTCTCGTACTAATTGGCGCTCAACTTGCTTTTATTATTTGTATGATGTAAATTTTTGAGGTTTTACATTTTCGTATACATTATACGGCGTTTTGATCGTAAATACTTTGAAATGGCGTAATTGCAGCTTAGTTAGCTTATATTTTTTTAGCTTCACGTTGTATCCCGCCCGTTGCAGGTTAGAACTAAGAAACCTAGTGTTCTACTTTCCGCTGTATATGCATTGAGTGTTGAATGGCGGAACTCAACGCCGCGTTTTGTCTCGTACTCAGAGCGGGGCTATGAAAATATTTAATATTTCATTTTCTTGAATCAGTGAATTGATCCCACTACTTATTTACAGTTTACTTATGCCCCTATGCCACGACTGGCCACGACTAGCGTAATGCTTTTTCTTATATTATTTAAAAGGGTGGTTAAATGTGCAAATTATATCTTCATAGAAATTATAAACAACTAAATTCTAACTTTATGAATAGTTACAAATCTATATGATATGAATGACCTAGTCATTTAAGTCCTTATTTGTCGATGTTATTGTATAAGTAACCTTACGTCTAGGTAGCCTATCTAGGTCATTCTAGGTACCTAGAGGTCAGTCAAGCGCATATGCCGTTGTATAGTGTTGTAAATAACCTAAAATTCAGCCAACTGAACAATGATCAAAAAAATGTTGTCGCTAAATTTCCTATGATATAATTAAATAAGCTACATCTTCTAAAAGGTAATACTTATAGAAAATTTCATGAACCAAAAAAAAAATGAATGCTTCTCGCTGTATCCCGCACACAACGGGCCAGACAGAGGGAATCTAGTGTTAAGACACTCCGTTTTCCACTTTCCACCGAATTCTGGAGCCATTGCTTGTTGAGTTGCGAAACTCAACGCCGCGCTTTGCCTCGACACCAGAACGAGAAAATAATAATATAAATTTAAATAAATATTTCATTTTCGCAAGTAAGGATCGAACACACAACCAGTCGCGCTTACAGTCACACACTTGTGCCCCTGCGCCACGACTGGCTTCAAATATACTAATAAAAGAAAAATACAGCCCGCTTAGTTCCTTTGAACATTTGTTCCGCCCATTGCGCGGAGATTCCACACGACTAACTGGTGAAAGAAAGTCCAAATTCTATCTCTAATGTAAAAGTTCCTGCAAGTTTGCCCGGAGACATGTCAAAAGTTGTAAGTTTTTGACGTGTGCAGCGACCAAGGATTCGATCCTAGTCTATGGAGCATCTGAGTGAGGGCAATACCGGATATATTTTATGGCAACATTTTTATTTATTTATATATAGAATTAATTATTTTATATAATGTTAAATGGAAATATAATTTTATGTTTATATTTGTCTTACATACTAACTGTTGAGTTATAGTTATTATTTTAAGTCATATATTAAAACAAAAATAGCCTAGAAATGTTATATTCATATAATTAACTAAAATTAAACTTTTTGAAGTACAATAATGGATTTATTTATGAAAAATTAAAATTTCTATCTTATATTTGCTATTAAATCATAATTTAACTTAAAAATCTTGGATATTACAATATAAGAATAAGAAGTAACATAATTTTAAATCAAGATAACCCACGTTTTAAAACAGAGAGACTAGACAACACAAACACTAATTTAATTTTGTGAAACGTTATCTTGAAAGTTGAAAGATGTCAGCTTAATTTCAAATGAGATTCCATTAAATGAAGTGAAGTCAAAACTTTGACAAACAAAACAGTACTTGACAGTAGTTATGTAAATAGAGTACTTTTTATTTTAATGGAGGATTGTTAGGGATTGTTGGGGATTTGTCAAACCGTATCTTAATCACGCGGGATCAAAGAGAACTGTGTTATTTATTAAAGCTTCAGGATCAAACGTAGATTAGGACATAAGATAAGCAAAACGATATTATACGACGTGCGCAAGGTTGTAATTACTATTCAGGAACTGGATATTGTCAACCATAATCTTGATATCGTCTGGTGTGATGCAGATAATGTCTAAGTATAAGTCGCTCAGCTAGAAGGATAGGTGTTTGTCGTAATTTCTCGTAATCGGTTGATTATGTGATAAATAAAGAAATTTAATACGGCGGAGAGTGGGGAATGTAAGTCTTTTTATGGGAGCGGATTATCTTAATACTATGTTCCCAGATTTTCTCTGACTTCTCTGTTATGAGCGTGATACAGCGTGAAGCTTAAAAAAAGAATAAGAAAAGTTACCTGATCTATCTAGATATGCGGAGATAATTTAAGTTATTCAGTACATAATGTTTTTTAAAAAGCAAAAATTGAGAGCAGGTCATTTACCTAACCTAATTTAGTCGACCAAATAGAATTCAAAAACAAGGGCTAAGGTAAAAAAGAAACAAAATAAAATATATACACAGGACAAATGTTTATTTCAAACACAAACACAAATAAACGTTTAAATGATGATGATGCAAAAACACGCTAGAACGAACTAAACTGTTTTATCGACCAGAGACGGAATTGGAACCTCAGTTCGTTTAAAAATGTAAAGTCGGATCCACGTCACCGCGGCCTGAAAGGCAGGAAATGCATTTGCAAATTAGATTTTCAACCCTCTAACGTTATCGTGTCTTCAACCTTGCCTTAACTTGTGACCGAGGGGGTCACATGCGGAGATTTTCGGGGGCTCCCCCTTTGTCTATGGTATTTGATTTTCTATTTGTTTCCAGTTTACGCATTGATTAGATTTAGTTCGATTAATGGTAGTGTTCCGGGACTTTGACTCACTCACTTTGTTTTAAATGTGTAGAAAATATATACTCATAATTTGATAGGGTTATCATATATATTAAAATGGTATTGTCATACAATATTTTAAATAGTTAAAATAACTGGCTGAAACAAATTACTCGAGTAGCTAAATATCGTCATATAAATTTTATATAACAAACTATTAAACTTAGGCTAGCACTAAAATGCATTATACTCAAAATATTTATTTTAAGATACACTTATGATAGATGAGGAAAGTTACAATTTTTTCTCGCTAAATCAGAAAAACAAGCAAAAAAGTCACTCCTTCCATTTTCGTTAATACAAAAAAAAATATGCGCAAAGTACACAACCTATAAAGAAGTGCAGTTTAGAGGCATCCCGTGTTTTTTCAATCCCATAGCCGTCTTTCCCTCTGCAATAAAGAACTGTAGTCTATAACACTCCCAAAGATCTGCCGATGTCAGTGCGTACACCATATCCTTATTTTCATTGGGTTAAGGAAGATAAAACAATATGTTGGAAGCTTGTGGTTGGTGTTTGTCCAGAAATAAAAAAAAAAACCAGCCAAAAAACGGCGGTTTCAAATGGTGGTTTCGTTCACACTCGATTTGGTACGTAAATTGCAGTTCGCCTCCGGGTTTTTACGAGTCAGATTCAGATTTTACAAAACACATTTTAATCTTAGGCAAGGATTTTAAATTATTTTCGTGATACAAAAGCGACGTGGAACCTGGCAACGTCGTTTCCAAGAGATTTACGTCAATTATTTTGGAAACTGACGTTTTTTAAGTTAACCCCTTTCAGTCTCAATCAATGAGAGTACGTAAATTTGAAAGGTTCCGATAATTTGTAAGGATTTAGTAACATCCAAAACGGAGACCGGAACTCGGTGGACATGTATTTATCTTCATCCCCTGTACCCTTTGGAGGGTGAACAAATTGAATAAAATGGTTAAATCGCCTGTTGGTGATTGCCTGCTCGAATATTCAATGGTTATTTGCAAATATCTGTATTAGTGAGATTGGAAAAAAAATAGACATCTTTTATGAATAGTGGTCAATGTAAAATGGAAATATTCCTATCAGAGATGAATCGTCGGTCGTCATTGCGCAGGGGTACAAGCGGACTGTAACGCGACGTTTGTGGGTACGATCCCCATTCGGGAGAATTAACTATTTATTAATATTTTCATTTCTTCGCTCTGGTACCAATTTGAAAGCGCAGTTTAGTTCCGCCACTGAACTCGCAAAGCCTCGAAAATTCAGTGAAAAGTGGGCAACTAAGTGTCTTAACCCTAGCTTCCCTCGGCCCACCTTGCTACATGCGGGATAAAGCGTGAAACCGAAACAAAAAAAAAGAGATCATCCACACCATGCCCTATTTATCACAATACCCAACGTGTACTCGAATATTCCTTAATTATGGCGGATCGCGAACCGTCCGCTTCTGTTTATAACACTGTAACGGCCCGCTGTGCCGAAACTAATGATAATGTAATTAGCCCCGTCTGATCCTAATAGGATTAAAATTTGCTACAGTTACATTTCATAGAGATCTCTGTTTGTTGGGAGGAGCAGGAGGAGCAGGAGGAGCAGGAGGAGCAGGGAGGAGGAGGAGTGATATGAGGTACCTCGCTCGGCCTGTATCTGCCTATTGTTCGAATGTGAGCGGAGTGAAAAAAGAAAACTCGTAACATAAAGGCAATGAATACGGCGGTTTAGTACATAGTCTAGACTATATAACCTGGAGACGAGCCTCATTTTTTTTCTTTGTAAACCTTCAATCATACATCACTATGGTAAAGTGCTTGGCTTTGTTTTGATGTGTGAATTTACTAAGATATTTTTTTCTTTTTTTTTGTAGCAGGGTAGGCAGAGGGAACGTAGTGTTAAGTTACTCCACTCCCCACTTTACGCTATACAAAAAATATATATTTTAAGTTTCACATCTATATCAATTTAATAAATAATATTATGTGTATCAATAACTATTAAACAGAACTGAATAAACAATAAAATAGTACAAAACTTTCAAATTTTAATTCACTTATCAAAAATTTGAAGCTCATGAAAATTTACCTCTACAGTATCATCTTTGAGGGTAAAAGGCGTGAAATGAGATGCTATAATTGCTTCATATTTGCGGGGCGAGCGAGGTGGAAGAATTGGCCAATTACTTCGGAAAAACTTGTGCAGGTCACGTTTCATGTATGTATTTAATTAGATAAGTACTATTTCTATACGTTTTGATTTAATTATTTATTGGGAGAAAGGCTTCACGTGATGCTTGTAGAATCTATGATTATATCAATTAAATTAAATCAGCTTCACGCTGTATCCCACACACAGCAGGGTAGGCAGAGAGAACTTAGTGTCAAAATACACTGTTTTCTACTTAAGAAGATAACAAAAATATGAACGGTTAAATACGAGGAAGATAACAACAATATTTTTTATTAAGTGACGATCAATCCCAGAAGTACCTGTACAGTTAGAAGTTTTTCTACTGTATCACGATGGTCTTAAGCTAGATTACTAATAAGTAATTGTAATTAATATTTATCTATACATATAAATAAATTAAAACATTTATATAGTTTATACTTCAGATAAACGAAATGTATATGTTATATTTTCAATTTAGAGTTCATTCGAGAAACTTGAAAACAGAGTATTAAGCTGACAAGCCGGAAAATCCATATAAACGAAGTGACCGTGTTAACGACGGGTTCGGGGTGAGATTGGAAGAAATCAGCAGTAAATGCAAGGGTAGTTGCACCCAATACGGAACGGGTCCGACTTCATTGATTTATTGCTGTAATAGTCCACAGGAATTTCGCTTGCTATCTTCGACTGCTTCTATGGTAGATTTTTCTTTTCTTTTTATTTATTTTATTTTGGCATATGTATGTATGTATTTTGTAAAATCGACTTAAAGTTTTTATTAACAAAAAAAAATATAATACTTTAAAATAATATTAGGTGACAATATATGTACCTAATCTAATATTATTTTAAATACGAACACCAAAATTACAATTACTTTTTTCTGATTTTTGTAGCTTTAGGTTATTATTGCGTCGTTTTGCGTCGTTGCGGCGTTTATAATTAGTATAAATATTAAAGACTATTTGCCAGATAAAGATATAAAAAAAATTCAAAGATCATCCATCTAAATAACCATTATATACTATTATAACGCTAAATAAATTATGTTCTTGAGAAAACTAAAGATTTGCCATGGCCCCTGGCAAAGATAGAGAACGAGATAAATTTTAGGTTTATGACACTTTCAGATAATTTATATCTGTGATAGCCACCAGGCTTTCTCTGCAGTTGGCGACACAATTCGAAAGAACGACTTTATATATTCTTGTGCATTTATGTAAATTAATTAAAATATTATTGCCCAGTCGTGGCGCAGGGGCACAAAGTGTGACTGTAAAACCGACTGGTTGTGGGTTCGATCCCCACTCAAGGAGATGAAATATTTACTTAAACTTTTGTTTCCATTTCTTCGCTCTGGTGTCGAGGCTAAGCGCGGCGTTGAGTTCTGCCACTCAACACACAATGCCTCCAGAATTCGGCAGAAAGTGGGGAACGGAGTGTCTAACACTAGGTTCGCTCTGCCTACCCTGCAGTATGCGGGATACAGCGTGAAACTTAAAAAAAAACTTAAAATATTATAAATTATAACATTTTTTTCTGCTTAACGCTGTATCCCGCTGTCTTTTGTACATTTATGTTCATAAATGACCTAAAAATTGATAATTTACATTTTTTTTCAGCTTCACGCTGTATCCTGCATGTGGCAGGATAAGCAGAGGGAGTCTAGTGTTAAGACATTCCGCTCCCTACTTTCAATCGGATTCTGGAGGCATTGCGTGTTGAGTACCGAAACCTAACGCCGCGCTTTGCCTCGACAATAGAAAGAAATGAAAATATGAAATATTTCATATCCTCGAGTGCAAATCGAACTCACAACCCATTAATAATGTCGCATAATATTTCCTAAAAAGAATATTACTTCACCATTATCTCTAAATGGAATTTTTCATCAACAACAATTACATTGCCAACGTAATTAATAATACAAATCACGTACAGTTATGCTGGTGATTATGAATGGCCGTAATAAGTTTTGTAATTACCATCTCGCGTAATTTATTCACGAGATATAAATATACGTCGCTAGGACACACCTCAATACCGTTGGTACTATAATGAAATATAGCATGTTGGTATCGACAAAAAACAATTTGTCGAACATTTCAGGAATTTTGATAATTAAAACAAACCCAGTTTGAGGCCGGTAGAGGCGCAGGGGCACAAAGTGTGACTGNCGGCGTTGAGTTCCGCCACTCAACACGCAATGCCTCCAGAAATTGGCGGAAAGTAGGCAACGGAGTGTCTTAACACTAGGTTCCCTCTGCCTACCCTGCTGTGTGCAGGATACAGAGTGAAGCTGCAAAAAAAACCCGCAGCAAGCCAGTTCAGGTCCGTGAACACGTACAAACGCTTCAATCTTCTTTTTAATCCATCCTATGAACCTACCTGATATAAATTACAACTTTAACAATATAGGTAAATTATAGAAAATCTATAACAATAAATTCACTGTATCAATGGATCGTAAAGATGATGAGAACAAGAGTCTTGGATAAAAAAATATATGGAACAGCCACCAGACGTGATACGTTGGTATTAAGAAGGGCACATCAATAAGTAGCTTTCAAAATTCAACGCACAACGGTACGGGGCGCGGGAAAAAATTGAAAGAAGACTCAAATATGTCGTCGGAATATTAAAAAGGGAAAATACTGAATTATGCATCCAGCCACTCGCGAATGATATAACTATGAGGTGATTGGCGGAGTTATTGCGGTCCATTAGCGCTAATAATGACGATTCTGAATGTAACGTAACGTAACGTTACGTAACGTAACGTTTCCGGTTAAATCGTAACGTTTTCTTATTGTGGCGTGTTTTTCTCATTCTATCTTAGATTACGGGCGTATGGGGTGGAGATTTTCAATTGAAAACTAACAAACGGTAGCTGAAGAGGGTGCCTTTGAGACGCAAGAAAGAGGAAGGCATTAAATTGTTTTGTTCTTATGTAGGTAGAAATAGAAACAACTTAGGCTGTTATATACTTTTTTACACTCTTTTTTTTAACTTCACGGTGTACCCCGTGCACAGCAGGGTAAATAAAGAGAACCTAGTGTTACGACACTCCGCTTCCCGTTTTCCGACGAATTCTGGAGGCATTGTGTATTGAGTGGCGGAACACAACGCCGCGCTTTGCCTAGACATCAGATCAAAAATATTAGTTACACACTTGTGCCCTTGCGGCACGACTTGCCTCAATCAATAAATATATATTTTTTTGAATTTTATGTATTAATTTAAAATTTACGCTCTCACCAATGTAGTTGTAAAATGTTTAACTAACATAGTCGTACTCATATTTAATGTACGGACTGGTTGTGGGTTTAATGCCATTGTTCATATATTTATATTTAGCTTACTAAAACCTTGTTAAATTTGTGTATATATATATGATATAAACATTGTTTTATGACTAGAGGACTTGGCACTCACTTCGCTTCGCCAATTTCTGTTTACTTCGTCATTACATTTTTTAAAAGCTACGATTTACTTATTTAGAAAACGTATAAAAATTTGAGCGTAGTGGCATTCGAACCAACCAGGTCGGTTTCCAGGAAGCGCGGGTTCAAATCTCGCTACGTTCAAATTTTTATACGTTTTCTAAATAAATATTTTTCTTTCCTAAGTGTGGAATAACACTTTAAAAAATGTTTAAATAGCTACGATTTGTTTATACACAATTTTCTAACTTAATTTCTAAAATAAACAAAAAAATGTGAACGTTTATACCAAGTTTTATTACTTCAGTACTAAATAACTATAGATATTCACACATTTCCAATACAATTATGTTATACATTAAACATGTAAGGTGGTACGGATTGAAACGGTTTCAATAAACCTAAGCGTAGTTACAGCAATATAACAGCCCTTAAGGGTGTTTACCGTTTCCACTTACTATCTCTAATGGGCCATGTGCAGTTTATTGTCGAAAATTGCATTTGTCAAATGAAAATTCTATGGGTTTTTTTCTGTCTTTACGACAAAATGGTACTAAAAATTCATTAGTTTAGTTATGCGTAATAGAGTGCGTGAATGGGTTTAGTTATAACATATAATGCTTCACGCTGAATCCCGCACACAGCACGGAAGCCAGAGAAAAGCTAGTGTTAAGACACTTCGTTCTTCACCTTCCGCTGGATTCTGGAGGTATTGCGTGTTAAGTGGCGGAACTGAACATCGCGCTTTGCCTCGACCCCAGAGCGAAGAAATTAAAATATTGAAAACATTTACATATGATACATTCTGTTAGATTAATTACTTCTTATACTACATGATTGATGGCTTATATTAATATATATTACATTTATTCTACTTTTTTAGTAAACAAAAAAAAAATGTTTTATAAAAAAAAGTTATTCTATAAGGGTTTCATTTATAACTTTTGAGATAAAAGTATAAAAAAACCCTAAAGAGTAGTCTAAATATAAATAAATACTATCAATTTTAAAAATAATATGAAATATGTTGAAAATTGTTCAGAACGAGTCATTAGCCTCAACAATTACGAAGAGGATTTTCCTGATCTCACATTACATTAACTTTTATAACACCGCGCGTCAAATATTTCTGCTGAATTACTACGTACGTTCACATATAAAAGGATAAAATTTTGTAACAAATTAAAATCAAAATCAGCTTCACGCTATATCCCGCACACAGCAGGGTAAGTAGAGGGAACCTAGTGTTAAGACACTCGTTCCCCACTTTCTACTGAATTATGGAGGCATTGCGTTTTGAGAGGCAGAACTCAACGCCGCGCTTAGCCTCGACACATAGCGAAGAAATGAAAATATAAATTTAAGTAAATATTTCATCTCCTCAAGTGGGGATCGAACCCACGACCAGTCACTTTTACAGTCACACTTCGTGCCGCTGCGCCACGACTGGCCTCTAATAATGTTTATTATTTAAAAATCATAAAAACCGTATTTAAGTTAAGCTTAATATTTATTTAAAAATTATATAACAATAACATATTTATAATACTCAAAACTTCAACCAGGAATTACATTTAATATAAAATAATTAATTAAATTTATATCTTATCATAAAAATTAAATGCTTGTGCCCCTCCGCCACAAGCGTACGACTGCAAACGCGACAGGCTGTAGGTTCGATTCCCACTTGAGGAAATGAAATATTAATTACTTTCAATTCAGTCCAATTCTGAGTTCCGCTACTCAGCACACTCCTCACCGAGAACTCGACAGAAAGTGACGATCGAAATAAAAAAATATAATTATTAAAATGTTTCCGTTTGTAATATTTAAGAAAGTCCAAGTAAAAAGCATTTAACTGACTTATTCTTTATTCCTAGAAGAAATTATTAATTATAACTATAATAATTTAGCAAAAAAATGTCTTAATATAATATTATTACAGCGATGAACAAACAACAAGGCCAATAACAGAATATTTTGGCAAGTTATTTAACAAAAGAAACAAAAAAAATAACAAGAAGCAAATCCCATCAGGGTACAAGATCTAACAACAGAATATGATTATATTTCTTCTACTAAAACATAGTAAATATACTTGCCAAGTGATATATCATAAGTATTCATGATTTGCTAGTCTGTATCATATATAAGCAAATATGCAAAATGTTGATCACGTCGTCGCGTATTTACTACTTTGGCTTGAGTTCGAGCCAAGCCTGTATACAACGGCTATATATTAGGCTAATATTTCCAAGCGTTTTGTTAGGCCAGTTGCAGATTTTCGTACAAAGTAAATTTATTTATCGTTTTTTATATAATAACTAAAAATAAAATAAATAAATTAGCTTCACGCTGTATCCCGCACACTGCAGGGTAGGCAGAGGGAACCTAGTGTTAAGACACTCCGTTCCCCACTTTCTGCCGTACTCTGGAGGCACAGCGAAGAAATGGAAATATAAATTTAGGTAAATATTTCATCTCCTCGAGCGGGGATCGAACCCACAACCAGTCGGTTTTACAGTCACACTTTGTGCCCCTGCGCCACGACTGGCCTCAACTATTTTCTAGTTATTTATTTTTCACTATGTGTGTGGGACAAGACAATACGAGTAGGTACATACATAAGATCATATATCACTCGACGGTTGTAGTTTCTATCCCCACTCGGTAAAATGAATTACTAATCTAAAATTCCCCATTTTCTGCAAAATTCTGGAGGCAAAGGCCTCCAGAATGGGTTTTGCAAAAAAATTATTGAGTGGCGGAACTTAACACTGCGCTTTGTCTCGACACAGAGCGAAGAAATGAAAATATTAAATATTTCATTTCCTCGAGTGGAAACCACCACTGTCCTTTAATCTAAAGTGTTGTGTATTATATAAACGTGAAGTATATGAAAGTAAAGTAAAAAAATATTTTTTAATTTTTACATCACGTTTTAAGTTGGCATGATTTGTAACTTCTTATAAGATCTTGGCATGATATGAGGCTAGCATCATATCTTAGAATTCTGAATGCTCGAGCCAAATTTGTGTTCCAATATATTTTTTAAGTATATTTTTTGGCAAGTACACAGTTAGCTTAAACGTGCTTTATAATGGAATGTCAGAAGTGAAGACGCATACGTGACCCGTAATTATTCATTATTTTCGAAATGTATGATATTATTTTCTTTGAATTTATTAAATGAAATCAAATTTTTACAGATATTATATTTTTTTAGGATTTCTCTTTGTAATCCGCATATAGCAGGGTAGGTAGTGCTAAGACACTCAGTTCCCCATTTTCCGTCAAATTTTTGAGGCATTACGTGTTGAGTGGCGGAACTCAATTCCGCACTTTGCCTTGGTACCAGAGCGTAGAAATGAAAATATTAATAAATAATAATTCATACTACCGAATGTGAATCGAACCCACAATCTGTTGCATTTTCACACGCTCGTACCCCTGCACCACGCCAGCCTCCTTGTTCCGTTTTATAAATGCCTATATACTTTTGATGATATCAAAACAATCCCACAACTAAAACTAATGAGACATACATGTTTATGTATGTCTACCATCATTAAAAACACCCAAAGTAAACATATCAAATATAAATAGCTTTTTAGAGATTCTCCTATCTTCATATACAATAACGTTAGTCGCATCAAAAAGGATATTACAGCCCCATAAATTGTTATTATACCGCGTCCATAGTACTCTAAGCTTTATCGATCCTGTAGGAGCAAATTGGCCGACTTATTTCGCATTTTCCATCATAATGCCGTAACGTAGATTACTAGAGGACACGACGCTTATAGCAATTTATTCTACATCGTCTAGCATAAACAGTGTCCTTCTGATCACTATTTTAGGTTAACCAAGTTACGAAAACGATACATTAAAAATGATATATATATATATAT
>JAAIXJ010000138.1:454402-498524 GCA_013403705.1 Heliconius hermathena | reverse complement strand
ACAGGTATCTTAGTTTGTTTGTTACACTTTCACGCAAAAACTGCTCAACTAATTATAATAAAACTTTGCACACATTATACTTAGATACATTAGAAAGGACATAGGATACTTTTTGTTAAACATTTTTTTTTACAAAACTATTATCTTTTGGCTATAATAAAAAAAAAACAATTAACAAGCGAAGCCATGTTGTAGTATGAAGTAATATATACATGGAATAGAATAATATATATTTTGAATATAATAGAGGCCAGTCATGGCGCAAGGGCGACTGTAAGCGCGACACGTTGTAGGTTCGATTTCCAATTGAGAACAAAAACCAAACAAACAGAATTCGTTAGAAAGTGGGGAACGGAAGACTTAACACTAGATTTCAAGGTTCTGCCAACCATACTATAACAGAACATGATTTAAACTATATTTTTATGATTTATGTTACTTTACATAAAAGTAAATAATATAGTAGAAAATAGTGCGTAGGCAATCACAATGACGTATATCCATTTGTGCATTATCTGATGCTTGCAGTGGTGAAACTAGTGTATAAAAACAAAATAGTCATATTTAATTGCTGAATTTTACATTTTTTATGTCGAAAATATTGCATCACGTTTTAAAAGTATACCTCAACACACTGTTTATCTATCTATATCATCTGAATTTTCTTTTTTTATATTGTTAACGTAGTTATCATTGAGCAGTTTAAACGCTTAAGTATAGCTTCATGGTTGTGGGTTCGATAATATACAATATACTTATTTAGAAAACGTATAAAAATTTGAACGTAACGGAGCTCGAACCCGCGCCTCCTGGAAACCGACCAGGTCGTTTCCAGGAGGCGCGGGTTCGAGTCCCACTACGTTCAAATTTTTATACGTTTTCTAAATAAGTATTTTTCTTTCCTAAGTGTGGAATAACACTTTAAAAATGTTTAAAAATATACAATATCTCAAATTCAGGCGAAAAATGCTATGCGACAAAAAAAATTGTAGCTAACAAAAATGCTTATCATTTTTGTGTTGACGTTGATTGAACGCGATAATTGTGGTTTTAATTTGCACTCGAGGGAGTTTTTACAATAAAGGTGTTCCCCCATTCCTGTTATCTAGTGGAAAATACAATCTCTAGTTTCGCCTTTTAGTAGTAATTTTTTTGATAAGGATAGGAGAGGAGGTAAAAAGTTACGCATTTCTAACTTTTCTGTTACTACACAGCGATATCATATGGGCAAGATATGTCTCGAGATAATTATTATATTAGAAGTATTATCTACCTATTTATTATAAAGGCCAGACGTGGCGCTGGGCCATAATCGTGAAACTGTAAACGCTACAAGTTGTGGGTTCGATTCCCACGCGAGAAAATAAATTATTTACTAATTCCTTTCCGCGGAGTGTGGAGAACAAATAGTCTTAACACTAGGTTTTTCTCTACCCACCCTGCTATCTGCGGGATACAGCGAGAAGCTTCTGAATCAAAGTTTTTATTTAATACACATTTTAAAGCAAAAACATTTGACAATCAAAAGCATTCCAACATGACATGTCAGAAAGATATATTTTTGCTGCAGCAATTCCAAAAATAAGTCGACTTAAAGCAGGCAAAATTCACGTGAAAATTATGTTCATATTGTATTGTGGACATCACTAATTTTAATTTGAATGTCAGCTTTCGCTGGTTTCGTATGTGTACCTTTTTACTATAAGTTATTGAATCGGTTACGAAGCAGAACAGAAATTTCTATTGATCTAGCATTAAAAAAATAATTTTATAAGGTAGAAGTAAATAGTTAATAATAATTATATTATGAAATATAGAGAGCCCAGTCGTGGCGCAGGGGCACAAGGTGTGATTGTAAACGCAACTGGTTGTGGGTTCGATCCCTACTCGAGGAAATTAAATATTTATAAAAATATATTTTTTCATTTCTTCGCTCTGATGTCAAGACAAAGCGCAGCGTAGAGTTTCGCCACCCAACACGCAATGCCTCCAGAACTCGGCAGAAAGTTGGGAACGGTGTGTATTAACACTAGATTCCCTCCGCCTACCTTTCTGTGTGCGGGATACAGCGTGAAGCTGTTTTTTTTTTATATTATTAAATAGAAATATTTAAATGCATCATACGGTATAATAGTATTTTACATTAATTAAAATGTACCGTAACAATTTGAATAAATTACAATTGTAGTTAAAACATTAATTTTATATTCCGAAACACAGGAATAATTAAATTTTACCACATTTTAATATATTATGTGTCATATAACATGGATAGACAGATTACATTAGCTGTAGCTTGTTAATAGTTAATTATCCATTGCTTTACGTATGTAAAATGGAATATATATGTATATACATATATATGTAAATGTATATGTATGTATGTATGTACATTGTATATGTGCATAGAATGTTACAAACTTACTAGAATATTAACAGAATTAAATATTGAGTGTGATGATAGATATTTTGACGAAAACCAGCACTAACTAATTTAGTAAAAAAAACGAAATATAAGAACAACATGAAAAGAAATTAAGTATAGACATCACACAGCATCTACGTCCTAAGTACGAGGTCTTACAGCGAAGCGACTGTGTTTTGTCAAACAGTCGTATAACGGAGTGTACGACACCGGGTATAATAAGCTGGGACGTTTCATATAGCAGAAATGCTTCGTTAAATTATATTATTTCGTTAGTTTTTCCTGGATTTTTTTTATCATTGCGAAATGTATTCTTCCAGACAGCCCACACGGAAGCAAGTCTTGCGGATGACGAATCCGTAAGGCATCTAAAAAAAATTTTGCTATATTAGGTATTTCGACGAAAACCAGCACTAACTAGTTTAGTAAAAGAAAAAAACATATTATAAGAAAGTCATGAGAAGAAATTAAGTATAGGCATCATACAGCATCTACGTCCTAAGCACGAGGTCTTACAGCGAAGCGACTGTGTTTTGTCAAGCAGTCGTATAACGGAGTGTACGACACCGGGTATAATAGCTGGGACGTTTCATATAGCAGAAATGCTTCGTTAAATTACATTGTTTTGTTAGTTCTTTGGTTTTCCGCAATGAACAGTTGTTCAAGTACAGTTGATCGTTTAAGATATTTATATTGCAAAAATATTTTTGTGTCTTTTTAATTATTTGTTATTTTATTGTTAAAATATATAATACTGTTAAAAGTATTTAAAAATAGTATACTATTGTAAATAATAATAGTACACGACGAAAGAGGCCAGTTCTTGCTCAAAGTATGAAACGGAATGTCTTAGCAAGTTCCCCCTGCCTCCCCATTTACATGCAGAATACAGTATCAATAATAATAAATATATCAATATAGTAATATTTTTCGTGTATTTTCAAATTCACGAACATATTTAACACGAAAAATATTACGAAAAATATTTGACATCCTAAGAATTAAAATTTACAAGTCACACGTCGCCTTTGCCTGTGGCCTAATTAAATAAAAAATATTTTGATTTCAATTTTGATTTAATTTTAGAATACCTTCTAAAACCTAATATAGAGACATTAAGTTGTTCGTTTTCAGTCCGAATTTCGAGACGCTGTGCCTTGTGGTGGAACTCAACCAAATATAGAAAAACAAATATAATAGTATCCTTTATAAAAATCTATATTTTTGAATACAACATATTATAAACTAATAAAATAAATTGCGTGTTTTATCGTCACGTCACAATTCTTCGTTCTTCGATTTCTCAGAAGTATAGCAGTTACAGGAGAAGCTGACAACAAATATACTAGAAAATAATAAACAACTAGACTACCTTCAAACTGGCTTCGTGGAACTGATATTATCGATATCAGTTTCTATATATACGCAGGTTATTTTTATTTTCAGGAATTTTACTTTGAAGGTAGTATAAGCAATACATAAACATTTTCAGATGTCATTAAATTTGAAACTCAAATTGGTGGTTTTTTTTTATTTTGATGTCTTCTAGATTGTTCTATCTTTTAAAAAAAATATTCTACCATTTATCTTATTTTTCCTGTACTGGAGATATGTTTTCAAATTCGCTCTCCAAAAAATTGTTTCGTTTGGTAATTATTATATATGAAAGATCTACATTTTTAATTTAATTTTAAAACAGATATTTCCAAAAGACAAACCTATACAAGCATAATATTAACTTACACAAAATTTCACATATTAAAATTAAAAAGTGTACACGAGTAAGGCACGTACGTATGAATATTCATAGGGTGTCGGAGATGCTATCGCTTAATAAACACCCTGTATATTCACATTGTGCTCATTTGGCTAGGACGGAGGTGCAAACTTAAAATTTTGCAACACCATGTATATTTTTGTATTTGAAGATTTAACCTGACCCTATATAACCTATTTACTGATTATGTACTGCTGAAGGAGTACGAGTACTTTACTTATATTAACTGTATACAAACGGCACTTTTTACACGCTTTTTTTGAGAAATTGCGTACACAAAGCTAAATACTATCAAATATATATCACATATTGTTTTTTTGTAGTTATTTTAATTCAGATCTATGAACAAAAGGATATAATAGGTAGATTGTTAATCATATTTAATATTTTTTATTCATTAAATGTTTATCTATAAAGATCAAGATCAAATCAAATCAGCTTCACGCTGTATCCCGCACACAGCAGGGTAGGCAGAGGGAATCTAGTGTTAAGACACTCCGTTCCCCACATCTAGAAAGATTTTTCAAGTTCAAAGGCACGAAAATCATTAATACAGTTCACTTTTTAACATGGCCTCAATACCAAGAAGTATTTCTGGCATCTGCGGTGGTTTTAGACGACACCTTTATATATATCGACGTAGCAGTATAAAATTAAATACAATTGTATTTATTACTTAATATTTCTTTCTATTCTCTATTTGATTTTTGCATAAAAAAGTAGAAATATCTATTTTTGTAAGTTTCTATATTATATCTTTTAGTATCATTTTCTTGTTAATCCCACGATCTGCAGATATGCGAACGTAAAATTATTTTTGTTTAGGTAATTTTCTTTTAGTAATTTGCCTAATATCCTTTTATATATTAACATTATAATTTTAAGAAAATATTTTTGCAAATATTGAGTGTATTTTTTAATAATAGTACTTGTTACGTTTTTGACGTGTCAATTTCAAAAAAATACTATATACATGTATCCAATACTATTTCATACGTTGTTGTGTATCGCTTATAAACTATAAATATTTTAAAAAAATATTGTAGGAGATTTTTTTATAAATTTTTGCCATTCTGGCTATCGTAGCCCAGCGGCAGCGTCACTGCGCCTGACTGCAAGAGCGACGGTTGGGGTTCGAACCTCCCACTCGGGAAAACTAATCCCTATTTTTATTACGCCACTTTAATAACAAGACAAAGCGCGGCTGTAAGTTCCGCCACTAAACACACAATCTATGAAAATTTGGGCGTTGTATGTGAAATGTCTTAACACTAGACACTCTGCTATCCCGGTATGAGCGGTAACAGCATGAACCTAAAAGATATCATATAAAAACGAGGCCAGTCGTAGCGCAGCGGCACAAAGTGTGACTGTAAAACCGACTGGTTGTGGGTTCGATCCCCACTCGAGGAGATGAAATATTTACTTAAATTTATATTTACTTTTCTTCGCTCTGGGGTCGAGGACAAGCGCGGCGTTGATTTCTGCCACTTAATGCGCAATGCCGCCAGAATTCGGCAGAAAGTGGGGAACCGAGTGTCTTAACACTAGATTCCCTCTGCCTGTGCAGTGTGCAGGATACACCGTGAAGCTGATTTATTTATAAAAACGTCAAAAAAAAAGCACTTAGAACCATATTACCAATATTTACAAGCAACAAAATGCACAGCACATTACGCTTTTAGTTAATAACGAGAGAACGGGCGGACAAATAATATCAGCGGCCGACAGATTCATTTCGCGATTGAACTGTTTTGTTTGAGCGCCGTCGACTCCGATCGGTCACGCGGGGCTTACTCGACCGGTGACGTTTAACCAAATTATACACGGGTTAATCTGGGGGTTTTATTGTGATGGGGTTTAAAGGGACGTCTAGTATGGATTGGGGGTTTTTGGGGGGTAAGATTTGGATGAAATTGACGTCGATTGTATCGGGTGGTGCATGAAAAATGAAAAAAAAAATGGAAATTGACGATTGAGTTTTTTTAACATAAGTTTCAAAATTAGTATTAAGGAAAAAATGCTGGTTAAGAGCGAGTCGGACTTGTCAACCTCAGGCACCGTGTCAATTTAATGATATCAGGTCAAAGAGAAGTAGAACTTATAGAAAGTGACTAAATTAAACTAGAAGGAAAATATACAATTGTGCATGAAATGAACTGCAAATATAAGTTTGTGACGGTTAATTTGTCTAACTATAACTATAAACTACAAATTTTCAGAGATTTTCCTTTTATGCATTGTAAGTTTTAACTTAGTTATGCATATGTTAGTAATGCATAAAAGTTAATTTAACAATTCTAGGGCATCCAAAAGTAGGTGAAGTATATTGATTTCAAATTTTAACTTTTACTGTGTCCCATGGGGCTGTAGAACTGTATATTTCGTATTATAGAACTGTATATTTCGTATTATACGAAATATACAGTTCAAACATCATCAGTTAAATATACGAAATATAGCTTCAGCTAAAATTAAGCTAAAGATAAGCTTCATAAGTCCCTAAGAAAAAGGACAAGGGAGAGAAATTAATAGACAGGCAAAAAAATCACCGTATAACGGTTTGTTATAGTCGTAATTTTTTGAGATAATAAACCTTAAATAATAATGAAAAATCGTGTGAACATGTGATATTGATATTGATTTAAATACACCAAAACGCAGACTTAGTAAGTAAGTTAAATTTCATACTTATTTAGAAAACGTATAAAAATTTGAACCCAGCGGGATTCGAATACGCACCTCCTGGAAATCGACCTGGTCGGTTTTCTAAATAAGTATTTTTCTTTCCTAAGTGTGGAATAACACTTTAAAAATGTTAAAAAAAAACTCTATATATGTAACATTCGCCCAGCTATCTTCCGTGTAAACAGGCATAAATCACGAGTGCACAGAGCCAGAATAATTAGGGTTTAATTTACGTAGAGGGCAGTCAGTACTGACCTAAATTAAGTCTCGCGCCTCAAAATCTTTAAGGTAGCTAGCACATTTTGTAAATATAATAAAAACATAAAAATAAAAATCAAATAAAATAAATCAGCTTCACGCTGTATCCCGTACACCGCAGGGTAGGCAGAAGGAACCGAGTGTTAAGAAACTCCGTTCCCCAATTACTACCGAATTTTGGAGGTTTTCCTCTACACCAGATTTACACAATTACTCGACACCATGATCAGGAGATGAAATATTTGTTTAAATTTATATTTCCATTGCTTCGCTCTGGTGTCGGGGTTAAGTGCGGCATTGAGTTTCGCCACTCAATACGCAATGCCTCCAGAATTCGGCGGAAAGTGGGGTACGGAGTGTTTTAATACTAGGCTCCCACTACCTAACCTACCCACACTGCTGTGTGCGGTATACAGCGTGAAGCTGATTTATTTATTTTTTAATAAATATTTTATTTGCTCGAGTGGGGATCGAATTCTCAACCAGTCGCGTTTTCAGTCACAGTTTGTGCTCCTGCGCCACATCTGGCATCAATAAAAATATAATCAATGTCTTTATAAAGTAATAATGCAATAAATCGTGAAATTGATAGAAATTTCGTCTGGCTTTGTCTAAAAATATATTATCATCGTTTCAAAGTTTTACAACTCAATTAGTCAGTCAGCAAGTTTATGAATAACAAATCATTTAAATATTATAATGATAAAACGGAAGAGGTCAGTAGTATCGCAGGAGTACAGGTGTGTGGTAAATACGACAGGTTATGGGTTCGTTTCCCACTGGAGGCAATTAAATATTTAATATTGTCTTTTCTTCGATCTGGTGCCGAAATAAAGTGAATTCGGCGAAACGTGGGGAACCTAATGTCTTTAAACTAGGTTCCATCTGCCTACCCTGCTTAAACGGGCTTAAAAGAGTTAAGCGTCGTTTAACTTATAAAACGTTACATTGATTGAAACACAAAATATAAAGGTAGCCGTCAATCTTAGTCAAATTTCAAAAGTTAAGTTGACGATAATTGAAAAAGTTAACTCTTTATACTTACATCGGGATCAGAAAAGGCGAATTATTAAACCAATTAAAAGTTTGTAACATTAACTGAATTAGCGCACAACAAATTTCATTCAAATTTAGTACCTACTTTGACTCCAATTTTATATATTACCTGCTCCATACCTTGTGTAGAGTAGAAAAGCTAAAATTTTCTTTCTTTATCGAAATCGAAGCAATTCTACAGATAGAGGGATCCTCTTATTCTATTAAAAAAACACGAATAGGTATTTTCTATAACCCTTTTATAAATTTTTAAAAAATTCCGTTTGTGAATATAAAGATCCAGTCGCGAGTATAGCTTAGATTACATGTATTATTGCAGCTAGTGTAGGCTGAAATGGGATAAAAAATTCAATACGAAAGCATCTTGCTTTTTGAATGTGAATCTTATTATCTGAACGAGTGAGTGGCAAATCGCTAAGTAGAAACATTCAACTCATTTTCCGCCGACATTGAATATTCTGCCGTGTTTGAAGGAAAAACAAAGTGTTAAATTGCGTGGGGAGTCGCCTTTGAGTCGGACGCCTTGTTAACGTAGTTTGGTCCTTGATACCGTAGGTTTAGAGTTGTTTTCTGTTTGGAGTGGCTGCGGGTGAGTCGGGTAGAACCTCTTCCTGGTAAAGGAGACACGTCGAGATATGGGTCAAGTGGCAACCTACAGAAGAGCGCGTGCTCGCGCTGCGGGCGCAGGGTGGTCGTCCTCAATGTTCGCGTTTGGGTTGTATGTACTTGAATTTTTAAAAGAAACTATGTTATGTAATGATAAATGAGTGTAAATATATGCCATTTGCTGCATACAGAGTAGCTGGCTACGGCGTAGCTCCGTAGCTCATTTCCGTGTGATTTATTTTGTTTAAATGTATAATGAAACATTATAATATAATAGGAGGCCAGTCGTGGCGCAGCTGCACGAGGTGTGACTGCAAAATCGACTGGTTGTGGGTTCGATCCCCACTCGAGGAGATGAAATATTTACTTAAATTTATATTTCCATTTCTTCGCTCTGGTGTCGAGGTTGAGCGCGGCGTTGAGTTCTGCTCCTCAACACGCAATGCCTCCAGAATTCGGCAGAAAGTGGGAAACGGAGTGTCTTAGCACTAAGTTCTCTCTGCCTACCCTGCTGTGTGCGGGATACAGCGTGAAGCTGATTTAATTTAATTTTTTTATATTATAATATATTTATTCTAAAATTACATTAATTATAATAATTAATTTTTATTTTACAATTTATTGTGATTATATTATAATCTGGAACATTTGTAGTGTTCATTTGCAATGCAAAATGGTAGCGACTCCAACTGTATGAAACAAAGCTGTGAAATTATGAGGACTATTCGTTAAGTTTCAGATTTTAAATATAATGTAGGACGATATTTTAAGAGCTACTTTGAATATTTTTTCTTTCAGCTTCACGTTGTATCCCGCAGTAAGCAGGGTAGGCAGAGAGAACCTAGTGTTGAGACAATCAGTTACCTACATTTCGCTGAATTCAGAAGCCATTGCGTATTCAGTGATGGAATTTAACGCCGCACTGTACCTCAGTACTAGAGCGAGGCAATAAAGAAAGTAATATTTCATTTTCTCGAATGGAAATCGAACCCACAATCTCTGTTACGTTTACAGTTACACCCTTGTACTTTTACGCGACGACTGGCTTCCTTTAAATTTATAAATATACTCTATGAGAATGAATTAAAGACATCAATTCATTTTTATGTAATGTGCAGTAGTTAGCTCTTATCTGGCTGTATATGATGGTTGTAGGTTCGAATACCACAACAAAATGATCTTTTAAATAGATATTAACAAAAAAAAAACATCGTATAATCAAAGAAGATTTAAAGAGATATTTATTGCCAGTACGTTTTAACACAACTCACTGAACAAAGAGCTAAAGCTTAATTTATTTATTCATTAAATTGTTATAAGGTAAAGTTTACAGGAAGTGTCAAAATAAACAAGGCTGGATGCTTAAACGATATCCTGTATCTACTGTATGGGAATGTATCACCGAAAATACAGGCCTTTGCCTTTGTATTACTTTAGAAGGAGTTTTTTTTTATATAGTGATGCACAAAGCATTTTGAAAATGTAAACTAAGTTACTTTTTAGTAGAAGATTTTTATTTAAGCTGGATAATGAAATGTTAAGCGTCCATTTTAAATTCTGTTTTTACTAAGATTCATTAAAAATTTCTTTATAATCACGTGAGAGGATATTAAGTTAACTAGTTTGTGCTAGATTAATTACTTATATATAGTATATAAATTATATTATACGAGATACTTCAGATGAAGATGAAGTATATTTTAGTTCTTCTTTTTTACTAATGATATGAAATTATATGAATTATATAGTACAAAATTATAATATTCAACATTTATTATTTTTTATTTCATTTATAAAGAGAAACAGAGTATAGGATTCAATTACAACGTAGCATCTTAGGAAACAAAAAAAAATATTTTTGTATTTTCTCTATAGAATGGATAATTGTAGGCGGAATATACTTTTTTTTGAGGACATATTTATGTTGCCATAAAGATTTTTTATTTTTTTTGTTGGATGCATTGCGTGTTGAGTGGCGGAATTCAACGCCGCGTTTTGCCTCCCATTCCCATTTCCTTGGGCGGGAATCTCAAGATTGTACCTCTACACCAACTGGCCATAAAGTGGATATTTAAATTTTTCCATATATTATTGTGACAAAATGTATAATTCTAAAAAATCTTGTCACAATAATTTGTAAAAAAAATTTAAACTTACAAAATTAAAGATTACTTTATAATAAATACGAAATTTCGCACATTACTTTTGAAGGGTTAAAGGGCCATAAATAAAACCGTATCTCGCGGTGGTACCGCCTTAATCACGCAGTTTATCTCTAAACGCTACATTAACTACGAAAGCTTCTTGAAATATTCTCTTCACAGATATTAAGATTCATTAAAGTTCTAGTTCGCGCTACTTATCGGGTCTTCCGCTTGAAAGTTTGGCGACCTCTGGAGCTATCATGATTAGTTAGCCTTATGTCATGTAGGACATTGACAGGATGTATACTTAAATATTTATGAACAGGGATATGTACTGACGGGTTATATTATTTTTATTTTTTTTTTATTATTTAAACTTTGAGTATATTATAGTACTAGGTATTATAGCAATAAGACCAATGTTAATAAACAAAATTAAAAAATAAGTGTGTTTTTGTTCTAAATCCAATCTTCACAATACATATATGTATGTATCAGCGAATCGTATAAAAATTCTTTTAGTTACTATTTCCGTTCGTAATATTTCGATTTAATTGTAATTAATGCGCATAATTTTACTTCTACCGCACACAGTAGAGGGAACCTAGTGTTGAGACACTCGGTTCCCCGTTTTCCGGCGAATTCTAAAGGCATTATGTGTGGCAGAGCGGAGAAACTCGAAATATTAAATAATTAAGTACTAGGCCAGTCGTGGCGCAGGGGCACAAAGTATGATTGTAAAACCGACTGGTTGTGGGTTCGATCCCCACTCGAGGAGATGAAATATTTACTTAAATTTATATTTCTATTTCTTCGCTCTGATGTCGAGGCAAAGCGCGGCGTTGAGTTCTGCCACTCAACACGCAATATCTCCAGAATTCGGCAGAAAGTGGGGAATGGAGTGTCTTAACACTAGGTTCCCTCTGCCTACCCTGCTGTGTGCGGGATACAGCGTGAAGCTGATTTTTTATTTTATTTATTTTAATTTCCTCAAGAGGAGATCGAATCCACAACCTGTCGCGTTAACATTCAACTTTGTGCCCCTGCACCACGACTGGCCTCACGAAAAACACTCGAAAGCCGTGGAAAATGAAAAATAACATCTAAAGCGGCCCTTTCAGAAAGCGATCACAATGTTTAGGGAAGCACGTTTTGGTCCACTTCATTAAATTTAGCCTAAAAGTTCATCCCGCTGAATTCATATTCAATTTGTCGCTTACAGGAACCGTCATAAATTTTTTATAGGCACATAAAAAGTCTGACAGTAGATCCTTTTTGTACGACAAAATGGATACCAACGTAAAGGAGGTGAGGATTTAAATTAAATTTATTTTTAAATTTAATTAAGTTTATTTTTTAAGTTGAATGGGCTTAAATTTTGTATCTGGTGTTATTGGGGTTATTGTGGAACATCCCGTGGGATTGCATCTGGCTGCAAACGCGATGATCGTGGGTTCGATCTTCATTTTTTTGTATCTCCATATTAGTAAGACAGCTTAACTAAAATGGTAGTAATGTAGAGAACGGAGTATTTTGACACTAGCTTGGGATAGGCTGTTGCCATAAGCTATATACAGCGGGAAGCTGGAACTTTGATCTGACGTACTTAATTCTTACAATTCTACACGATTAAGATTTATCTGTAGGTGTTTCACAAAGCTGATGCTTAGTTGAATAGGATTTAAGCACGAGATTATCTTTTGTAATCTCATACGATTCAAATAAGCCGTCACAGATTAAATTATTACATATTATAATAAATTATTGTAATCTATTGTTACAATAGATATGAAATGTTACACATATGGAATGTGTCTAAGTTCTTGAATATATATTTTTTAGATTTACGCTGTATCCTTCACATCCGTTTCTTATTTTTCGCTGAATTTTGGAGGCACTGCGTGTTGTATGGCAGAACTTAACGCCGCATTTTGCCTTCTACACCAGAGCGAAGAAATTAAAATATTAAATATTACATTTTCTCGAGTGGGAATCAAACCCACAATCTGTCACATTGATGATTACACGCTTGTGCCAATGCGCCATGATTACTTCAAGTTTTTATTAATATATATTAAAATAACAACTTTTATAAATAATAATTATTTCCTCATAATATTCCCAACGTTTCAACGATAAAACATAACAAATATAAACTATAGATATAAAACGTCTAAGTGATTCCATTATACAATGCAATTTTTCAGCCATCGTCCGCCATTAAACTTAATGAACAGCCGTATAGTATTTTATAGCGTTATATAAGTTTTATTGCTCTCTCTCTATAAGAGGTTCAATCCGCTCTATACAAAAAGCACGCTCATTACCGCCGTCCGGAGTAACACTCTTGATATTACAAAACAATATGCTGGACTATGTACGTATAATATGGACTTTTTCAAATGTTTCTTTTGTGTACGTTGTTGTATTTTTTCTATAATATTATAAAAGTTGTGTTTGAAATTCATCCGCATGGGTCAGTTGTGGCTAAAGTAATAAATTGAACACTGTCATCAAAACAATAAAAACAGCTTCACGCTGTATCCCGCACACAGCAGGATAGGCAGAGGGAACCTAGTGTTAAGACACTCCATTCCTCACTTTCTCCCGAATTCTGGAGGCATTGCGTGTTGAGTGGCAGAACTCAACGCTCCACTTTGCCTCGGCAACAGAGCGAAGAAATGATAATATAAATTTAAATAAATATTTCACTTCCTCGAGTGGGGGTCGAACCCACAACCAGTCGGTTATACAGTCACCTCACACTGTCATCGTGGGTTATAATTATATTAATTGTTTGTTTATATCTTGTAAGGCCAACCGTGGCGCAGCGGCACGAGGTGTGACTGTAAAACCGACTGGTTGTGGGTTCGATCCCCGCTCGAGGAGATGAAATATTTACTTAAATTTATATTTCCATTTCTTCGCTCTGGTGTCGAGGTTAAGCGCGGCGTTGAGTTCTGCCACTCAACACGCAATGCCTCCAGAATTCGGCAGAAAGTGGGGAACGGAGTGTCTTAACACTAGGTTCCCTCTGCCTACCCTGCTGTGTGCGGGATACAGCGTGAAGCTGATTTATTTTTTAATTTATATCTTGTTATATATTGAGCATCGGTTCAAGAAAGTGATTCCAGTCGTGGCATAGGGACACAAGCGTGTGACTGTAAACGAGATAGGTTGTGGGTTCGATTCCAACTCGAGAAAATGAAGCGCGGCATTGATTTCCACCACTGAACACGCAATGCCTCCAGAATTCGGCAGAAAACTCAACTGTCTGATACATCAGGATACAGGATGAATCTAAAAAAAATTTAAAAAAAGTATATTCAATCTCTATTCCTGAAGCTGCCAAAAACACAAAAGTTCCCTCACTAATCAAAAAAAAAATCAGCTTCACGCTGTATCCCGCACACACTCCGTTCCACACTTTCTGCCGAATTCTGGAAACATTGCGTGTTGAGTGGCAGAACTCAACGCCGCGCTTAGCCTCAACACCAGCGCTAAGAAATAGAAATATAAATTTAAGCAAATATTTCATCTCCTCGAGTGGGGATCGAACCCACAACCAGTCGGTTTTACAGTCACACTTTGTGCCGCTGCGCCACGACTGGCCTCCCTCACTAATGCTTATATATTTTTAATCAACATCAGTAATCGTTGCGGATGTAGAGGCGGAAGCGGAGGGACGGCTCGGGCGGTTAATTGCGCGAAAAGCGAAGCCCTTCGCCTCAAATATCGAACGGATTTAAGGGGCCCTTTTCAATGTGGAAATTATGCGTGGATATTTCAAAAAGACTTAGTAACTGTTCGGATGATCCCACATTATATGGTACATAAGCCCCGTACGAATCATTTAATGTATTGGAAAGTGATTATATAAATTATAATTTAGATGGGAGAAGATTAATTGAAGATGTTAACTAATACTGGTTTTCCTAAATTTAACTATACTCAATTTTTTCAAATAGATTTAGATAGTTAAAAGTAAACGGAATAGCTATATAATTATATTTGATTATTAATAATGTAAAAAATTGTATTATAACTGATCCTGATGTAGAGGCCAGTCGTGGTCCAGGGGCACGAAGTGTGACTGTAAAACCGACTGGTTGTGGGTTCGATCCCCACTCGAGGTGATGAAATATTTACGTAAATTTATATTTCCATTTCTTCGCTTTGGTGTCGAAGCAAAGCGCGGCGTTGAGTTCTGCCACTCAACAGGCAATGCCTCCAAAATTCGGCAGAAAGTGGGGAACGGAGTGTCTGAACACTAGGTTCCCTCTGCTTACCCCGCAATGTGCGGGATACAGTGTGAAGCTGATTTTTTAATGTAAAAATTATTAACATTAATAAAGCAGCAACGTGTAATATATTGGGTGATATAAATTAGCACATTATGAATATATGTGCATAAATGTGCACGTGTTGAACAATCAATTAAATATGGCGACGATTCGTTACCTACAGTTTTCCTAGCTGGGGTTCATATGTTGGTAGTATTATCCAAGATATCCATCTACATTCGGCTTCGCCCGCTTAAATACTACTTTTAGCATGAAATTTAAATAAATTAAATTTCATTAAATTAATTTAAATTTAATTTTGTTTAATTTGGTTATATTATATAATNTATATATATATATATATATATATATATATATATATATATATAATTCTTATTTACACTATAGACTTATGGTCCGTACCTTTTGTTATTATTACATTTCTTTTAATTTTTTTCTGTAGATATTACCTAAAACTAGACTTATGTTATTACATACATATATCTCTATATTTACATAATTAGAATTATTTTTTACATATGTTGTTGTTATTTGTAGTCTTGGGTTAATCTGATATGTAGACTTTACTATTGTAAAGTTTCATTTAAATCCATTGAGTATATTTTGCGTGAAAGTTCGACAACGCCCATCCTCGCAATTTTTCACGTTTACATTATTTTTTTCATTTTCCAGCTGCTTCCCACACTCCGCCACCCACTTTCCGCCGTATTCTGGGGACATTGCGTTTGAGTAGGGTAATTCAACGCCGCGCTTTGCCTAGTTACCTATATAAATATATATCTTTAAAAAAAAAGCCATATAACATTTACAAAATTATTCTATTTATAAAATTACAAGAGAACTTTGAAAAATAATGAGAGGGTGGAGAAGTCCCACTTCATCACGCATCCACTGGATTTTAAATGTCAATATTAAAATACTAAAAGGTATTTCATATCGCATCCGTATAAATAAAATAGTGATATTCTCCGTAATTAAAAAAAATGCTGTTATTATTATTCTAGATAACATCGACATTTTAGTAAAGGTATATTAGCAGAGACCACGTCTTGAGACGCCTGCTTTTTGAGTTTTTTTCTTACTTATGTTTCATATTGAATAACAAATAGAGCACTATTTGTTATTTCTACATCACACGATTTTATTTATTGTTATTAGTATATATTAAAGGTCAATCTAAATAGTTGAAGTTGCCCAATAATATTGGTGAGGAAATAAAGAAACGAAAAACAAACAAAGAAAACATTTTTTTATTTTATTTAAATTACAACAAATAAACATAAAAAAAAATATAATTTCGGAGCCGAAATTGACTACAGTAAGTACATAATGTTAATTAAACGTAAGGTAGAATTCAGTGCGGTGGGCGGCAACTAATTAAAATAATACCGGAACCGATCGACTGCTTATTTATCTTTAATTATGATATGAGTGGTAGGTGGAGACCTCGGTTGACCTTCGAAAATACAGTATCGAAGATACTGGATGTCACGTATGAAGATGTTGATGACAGTGGACGAGGCGAACGAGGTATGTAGAGACCGTAGCGCTTGGCGCTCCGTTCTCTCTGACTACCCCGCTAGGGATACAGCGTGAAGCTAGGTTAGATAAGATTATGATCTTTGTGCGGAATGCGGATTCTAAGTGTAAGCAAAAAAAGGTTTTTTGCATAGTGGAATTGGCAAAAGGAATGAAAGGAAGATGTTAAGACACTCTGTTCCTGTCTCTACCGGTATCCTTACACACATCACGCTTACGCAAACGTTATATGTATATATGATATGAAAGCCTCTAAAAAACTGGTCAAGTGCGAGTTGGACTCATTAAATAAGAAATCCATACCAATCTTAGTATTATAGGTCAAAAGGAAGAACAAAATGTAACATAATTTTTGATTACGTTGATAGATAGATGTTTGGTTTTTTTTTTGCACTCCAATGGACCTCAATATTTGATATAAAGCTACTTGATACCTCTACGTAAACTTAAATATATAAATATATAAAGTTAGTTTACAGTATAAAGAAATTAAATTCCAAGAATGCAGCCATACTAAATGCATTTCCTGTGAATAAAGTCCTTATAACGATGGATGACGACGTATATTAGTTAGCCAGAAATATCAAAATTGCAATGCGATTTTGTGTACATTTACTGAACGTTTTTATTTATTTTTTTCAGCTTCTCGCTGTATCACGCATGGAGCAGCGTAGAAAAAGAGAGCCTAGTATTAAGACACTCCCCCACTTTCCGCCGAATTCTGGAGGCATTGCGTTACAAGGTCAACGAGGGTGCGGGTCACCATGGTAAGTAAACATCGCCGCCTACGACCCCGTGCAACACCAGAGGAGCTACAGGTGCATTGCCGGCCTTTAAGGTGGGTTGGGCGCCGGAGCCCGGCGTTACCTTATGCGAAACGCAGTGGCATAAAGCCACTACTTCACGCCGGTTTTAAATGCCGGGGGTGGTAATGATCCGGTCGAGTCTGCCCATGCGTGTTGCCATTGCTGGCGACGTGACTCTACCACACGTACTTTTGTCGCCTCTTACGACACCACCAGTACCAAAATGATCTTATTCTAGGCCGGATTTTGAGTGGCAAGACTCAACACCGCGTTGTGAACGGTATAAAACGTGAAGCTGATTGTTTTTAAGTCTCTATCTCTATAGAAACGTCATTCTTTCTATAACTATTACTAGTGTATTCAGTATTACAATTTAAATATACTAGAATATGAATTTAGTTATCTGACATATATTGATTCTCCTATAGATGCATTGGCACAGCTGCGTCCGCCCGTAAAAAGAGCCGCCAAATTACCCTCCGAAAATACATACATCACTCGCTCGTCACATCAATTTTCGACGTGCTAAATGTATTTTATTATAGACGAATATATGTATTTTGTGGACGGAGTTTTGTTAGAGCTAGGTTTTTTTTCCATTTTGGAGTATTAAAATTTTATCGTGTTTTACATTTACTTTAAAGTTATAATTTTTACTTTAGAGTTTGATTTTTTTTTTTATGGAAAAGACAAGGCAAACGAGCGTGCGGGTCACCAGATGGTAAGTGATCACCGCCGTCCACAACCCCGCGCAACACCAGAGGAGCCACAGATGCGTTGCCTGCCTTTAAGGTGTGTTGGGCGCCGGAGCCCGGCATTACCTGATGCGAAACGCAGTGGCATAAAGCCACTACTTCACGCCGGTTTTAAATGCCGGGGGTGGTAATGAACCGGTCGAGTCTGCTCATGCGTATTGCCATTGCTGGCGACGTGACTCTACCACACGTACTTTAGTCGCCTCTTACGACACCACCAGTACCAGGATGATCCTATTCTAGGCCGGGATCACACGGCACAAAATTGATACGATTGAAACGGATTTGATGAATTTTTAATCAATTTTAAAACGGAGAATGGAGATTTGATTTATTTAAATGTAATGTTTGTATCACAATAGCATTTTAAGCCATCATCAAATGCAAATAAATAAACAAAGATTTACTTACAGAAATCAATCATGGCCGCGATGATAGAAACATATCTAATAATAAATATTCTTAATTTTAGATTTTTGACGTTTTTCTATAGTAGATGGAAAAGAAAGACATTTTAAATATAACAAAAGCATAAAGAAAAATCTTATCTAATACAATTATAAAGAAATAATAAGACGACAGTGCAATTTCATCGAAATGGAACATCAAAAGTAGAAAGGATATTATAAAAGCGTAATACAAAAAAATCTGAGTTTTAATAGAAGGCTGAAACTAAGTTTTATCTTCGTAATCCGGCCACAAGGCAAGTTTCACAAGTAAACGAGTTAACTTAAACGATTTCCTTGCGCTTCGAAAAAAAAACCTTAGAAGTAATGGCGCTGGCTGAAACTTCCACAGTCTCAGCCATGGACAGATAGATATTAACAGAGTTAAACGAGATTTGAAGATCGCACAAACAAGACAATGTACTAGTAGTGTTAAGACACTCCGGTCTACATTTTCCGCCCTAATTGGAGACGGTACATATTAAATAGTGAAACTCAACGCTATTATTCGTCTTACCAGAAGTTAAAAAAAAAAACTTTTCGCAGACATCCCTCACGAAAGCATTTATATTTACTTTTGGTTCAAATAAGCACAAAGATATACATAAAGAAGTAGACACAGTATCAAACAAACAATACGTGAGAGGGGTGCAGACCAAACGAAGCAATTTGATTTTCTAAAAAAAAATTTCAGCTTTTTAGCTTCACATTTTATTAGATATCTAGCGAATTGGCCAGAAAGCTCCAAACACTGTCTCTCCATATCCTTTTCCCCTCGTCCACTGCCACCAATTCGCACAAACATACATGCCCTCTGTAGGAACCTTATACTTTTTATGTGAACAAAAAAAAATGTTAGTCCAAGAAGACCATGAGATAGAGTTCATAGAAAGCATGTCAATATTACGATTATATGTGTAACTGTGATATAATAAGGTCGATCGTCGTCCTTGTCATATTGCATACTACATCGGTTTTATTTATAAATAGAAAAATTACATTAAGTTAATCTGTATCGGAATGCCTATGTGGGAACCATATTCTATTGTGCTTTTGTGATATTTTTTACAGCACAAAGTGCTAATTGTTTTGCCACTCAATGCGGAAATCGTCTCGAAGATTAGGCGGAATGCAAAAAGCAATGAAGTAAGAAAAAGGAGAAACTCGTGGGCTTTGAATATATGATTTTTTGCTACACAAATATTCTACTTTCTTACAGATTTAGAAGATATAAAAGTTCATAATGTCACTTAAAAACAGATTGGTATTTTAGTAGGATGATATAGAATATATTTCGTTCTTTTTGAGATATTTTCAAATTTTATTTTTCAGCTTAAACGACATAAGATTAAAGGCTCATTTGGCTATCGTTTGAAAACTATTACAAATCTCCATAAAAATAAAACAACGTACATTTCAAAATTACTTTAACATGGAACGACAAACACATACATACATATAAGCTAAAAGTGAAATAACACATTTTAATTACGTACATACGAAGCGAATAATTCCACCCTAAATCTTATTAAATGACACCCCTAAATATTAAAGCTGAAGCCATTGTCGAGTGTTCTCTAATTGCAGGCTCTCGTTAATTAGTGTCTGAGACGAGCGCGTGTGACGCCAGTGTCACGGTCTTGTAGGGGCACCATGTTGGATCATATTTAAAACAATTATAATTAGATTTGAAATATTTAGCGAGAAAAATATTTGTGCTTTATATTTACACTAGCGGCCCACTCGCGGCTTCGCCCGCATACCACGTAACATTTTATTATGTTGCATTTGCCAACAGATTGATACATTCAATCATGAACATTACGTGACTCTATGCCAGGACGTCATCGTTTAGGCTTGCGGCCGTAAAAAGAACGTTGGATTATTTTAATTTTACATTTTCTCGAAAAATATAAGTCCAAATTACATGCTATAAAAGCCGAAGAATATCTTCATTAAATTTCCTTTATGATGAAATAGTTTTCGCTTGTAAGTTTCAATACACATGTGAAATAAAAAACGATAAAATATCACCTTACAATTTTCAATTACTTTTTATCGCAAATTGCTTATTGCATTAAAAATCACTTATTTGCATTAAAAATGTTAAAATGTAATATCTAACGTCTTCTATATTTATACAAAGCTATTTGCTTCGTTTTGTTCAGTTTTTTTAATGTTAGTTTTGTTTTTATTATAATATTCACCACCGCTATAATTAATATCAACAAGCTTAAAATACATATTAAGTAGCATTAAAATAGTCGATGTGTCATTAAATTGCACGATATGACCTAAAATGTTATTCATTTACTTTTTTTTGCCTGAATTTTGAGCATACATTCAAGTAGCAACTATGACAAATAAATAGCTNCTGTGTGCGGGATACAGCGTGAAGCTAATAAACAATATTTTTTCTTTGTTTTTTTCTACATTTTTTTGTAAGAACATATATCGTGGTGATGTTTTACCGCCATTACTACTTATCAAATTTACGTATAAGACAACATTGCATCGTAGAAATTACTTATAAACTAAAATCAATAATTATTAAAACAAAAAAATATTACTTAAAAATATGAAAATGGAGACCGTAGATTCTTAACTAGGTTCCCTCTGCGTACTCTGCTGTGTGCGTGACGCCAAAAATAAAAACAAAACAAAAATAAGAATACAAATTAAATTAAATAACAATTTCAATTAAATATATAATACAAAGAAACAATTGCAATAATAATATCAGAAAGTCACGTGATCAATATTCACAGTCCTGACCGCCAGTAAACATGTTAACCCTACGCGCCGGCTGTTTGCTTTGTCCGAGTGCTCCGCAAACTGTTTAAGTAGACGATACACGTTACAGAATGCAACGAATATTATTTTTTTATTACATATATATGTATGTATCTTTTATTTTTTTACAATTTTTTATGCTATATGGGATTTTCCTCTTTTTTTGTATTTTTGAAAAACTATCGTAAAAACCAAAAAAGATGGCGAGAGAGGTTGTATTATAAAATAGTAATAGTGTCTTCACTTAAATTTGTACGTCTACTAATTTAATTAGAAAATAATTTAAAACTGCAAATAAACTAATTTCTATATTTATTAAATGAAGTAATTACTAAATAATATTTCACAGCCTTTTCGGCCACCATCCTCACACAGCACAGCCACACATTTGAATTTATCCCCATACCTGAAACAAAACACAGAGAATGTTTATAATTTATAGCAATATACAGTTACAAAAAGAAACTGTTGCTTAATTCTGTATTATAACAAAAAAAAATATCCAAACAACCACTTTAACCCTAGAAAAACAATAGGAGTGACCGGTCACCCCACTATAAAATAAAAGTGTTCAATATTTTGTAGTTTTAATATTATGGTATTCTTTCTAACGCTTGATCTATTCTAATTAGAGTAAATGCAATCATTTGCAAATACGTATTTACGTGTTGTGGTAAGTTGCTGTTTTTGTGATACTATTGCCTTTTACGTAACTATTTATTTATAAAATCAAATCGGCTTCACGCTGTATCCCGCTCACAGCAGAGTAGGCAGAGGGAATCTATGTTAAGACACTCCGTTCCCCACTTTCTGCCGAATTCTGCAGGCATTGCGTATTGAGTAGCAGAACTCAACGGCGCTATCTATTTATACAATATTATAATAGTTGTTTGTTTTTTTTACGTATCAATAACTTAGATCTCGGAGAAGCAGATTTCAGGCTACTCGCAATGTATTGGGTGCTAGCTTGAATAAGGAGTGCCGTTCAGAAGACAAAGTACCCCGAGAAGAAGAACATTACTTAAAATTGCTAAAATGATGCCAAACAGAATATACTGCTGGCACAATTACTCACTAATATGTTAAGAAGTTTAAATGGTCACGTTTGGTTGTCGAATCCACCGCATATGAGACGTCGTTTGTGTTCAAATTTGTCGCAAGAATTAAAGAGTCACAAGAACAGGCAAGATGTGTACTACATCCAAGAACAAAAAATTGAAAGCACTTAACGCAAATCGTTTTCAGCCTGCTTGCTTGGAACACCGTGCATATATGTACTTAAACTGCGTTTAACCCAAAAAAAATATATACCAAATTATTGGTGTCATATATAATGTAATTGTTAGTTGCCTTCCTTGTTTGTTCATTTCCTCGAGTGGGAATCGATACCATAACCTGTGCCATAATTAGGAACTGACAAAGTTCCAAAATTTAAATGTGACCTTTAAGAGAATCATATGTATCTTTAGACAACATTATATACAAAATTATGTATTTTGATACAGTAAAAACATTTTATCGCAGTTCCAATCAGAAGGAAATGTAGACAATTAATGAATAAGAATTTTTAATTGCATTTAAATTTCAGATTCCGGTTGAAAGTTGACTTGAAAAGATATTAATAGGAAAAATCTGAGGGATTTCATAAAAACGTTATGAGTAAAGTTTTAACGAAAATTTCAAACCATCATGCAAAGTTAAAAATAGTTCCGAATGAACCAATCGCCAAAGGCACCCACTCCTATGATAAAAATTTTTAGTGATAAAAAATTTTAGTACACTTTAAAATTTAAATCCCTATAATGTTATAATCAGGCCAGTAGTGACGCAGGGGCACAAGTGTGTGACTGTAAACGCGACTGGTTGTGGGTTCTGATTTAATTTTAAAATGTATATTTTAATTTTTTCGCTCTGGTGTCTAGGCAAAAGGCGGTGTTCAGTTCCGCCACTAAACACGCAATACCTTCAGAATTCGGCGGAATATGGGGTACGAATTATCTTAACACTAGGTTCCCTCTGCCTCTCTGCCTCTCTATAAGGAGATACAGAAACTCCAAAAAAATCTATAATCATAAATATTAATTATATCTCCAAAGTTGCTCTAGTTCAAGAGCTTAGCACAAGTAGGCAAAAGCGTTCACTGCTAACCGTACTCCCGCTGGCCAAAACATGTTTGTTTTCTCTTTGATATAATCTTAATGGCGGTTACCTGTACCGTCAGCGAATAAACTTAGCAGACAGTTTATGACAGTACCACATCGGGAACTTTGGGTGAACTTTAATTCACTGTTAGTTTATTGCGCGTTGGTGAACCTGCGGTATTAGCTCTTTGTACCGCCATTTAAGCTGCCTCTGTGTAAAGCTTTGGGATTAGCTCGTTTGTTATATTTGTATACATTTATGATGACCACATGTATTTAGGGCTTAGAGTATTGTACAGGGGAAACGTAATCAATATTTTTAAACTGCGTTTTGGTTTGGCACGAAAACTAAATTGTTAAATCCATTTCTGTAACGTCCAAAAAAAAGATTTTTTTGACATTAATCTAGATTCCCAAACGCTTTAATTCGGTAGACAGTGAAAACAGAATATTCTTTTCACTAACCTCATCTATATCTAAGCGTAAGACAAGATAGGACTATAAATCAGTTTTAATCAAGATGTTGTCGAGCAATTAGGAATCGTTTTAAAATTAACGCTTTTCACCATAAATTAGAAAAAAAATCACCTAAAAAATAATAAAAATTGATCTAAATTACGTTAACAAGGGTAATTTCTCGTAAATTATGTTAGTTACCCCACACAGACATAAATGTCTAAGATAGAACTTCATTTTCAATTATCCCAACAATCAACGCCGTGGTGTACGGCTCTGACAAATGCCCTTTGCACTTTGAATTACAACTAATAAATCTTCGGCAACGCTTATTGGGTTTCACAACATAGTTCGTTATTTTAGTGACCCCAAGCTATAGGTCTTGAGGGAAACTAGTTACGTTTTGTTTACTTTGCTACTATAATTTCCAAATTATTTAATTATTTTTGGCAATTTGACAATTTCTCCAGAATTCGGCAGAAAGTGGGGAACGAAATTTCTGAGGTTCCCTCTGCCTACCCTGCTGTGTGCGGGATACAGCGTGAAGCTGACAATTTCGTGAGATGTTACATTTAGCTTTTCTCTTTTATAGAATTTTGGCGATTATCTTAGCTGTTGTTAGAGAGTTGGCAGAGTGTAAGCAAACCGCACGGAAACCAGAGAGTGTCAATTTCTCTTTAGTATTTTGTTTAAATACTCAAACATCATCATCATCTTATTTTGATATAATCTTAGATTACGAGATAAAAGGTTATTATTTACAAGGTTCAGTCTAAAATATTTTTGATAAATAAAGCTATATATATATACACAAAAATTGAGGCATGTCATGGCGCAGCGGCACGAGCATGTGACTGTACGCGACAGGTTGTGGGTTCGATTTCCACTTACATATTTAAAATATTTTCATATTTTCTTTTATGAAGGCAAAGTGCGGCGTCAAGCTCCGTTACTCAACACACAATGCCTCTAGAGTTCGGCAGCGTGATGCTGTAAAAAAATAAACGCAAAAAACGCAAGTTGCTTTAAAAAAAATAATGAATCCTTCATTTTGCACATCGATTCAGGTTACATGCACAAAAGCTAAATCGTTTAAAAGCGTAGTCTTTTCAGTTGAACTCATTGCCCTATATATTGTAAGAGGAACGATTCAAATATCAATACAGGCGTGCCCTTATTACAGACGCATCACATGTTTCATATGCAATTTACGAATTGCGATATTTCAGAAAGAAATACAACACAGATTTCTGTTTTTCAACTTAAAATAAATCGCTTTTTATTTTCATGAAATATGTTTTTATTAATTAAATTCTATAAAGTAAACAGGTGGTGTTTTCTTTTTGGCTTGACTCTCTATCCTGAATATTCCAGGGTAGGCAGAGGGAACCTAGTGTTAAGATATTTCGTTCTCCACACACCACCCAATTTTTTAGACATCGCGTCTTGTCTTGATAGCAGATTGAAGTAGGAATCGAACCTAAGAACTTCACGTTTACAGTTGGACGCTGAGCCGGTGTGCCACGACGGACCTAAATATGTGAAATCTCATCATTTTTTCATAAGAAAATATTTGAAACCGTTACCAAAAATAAATTAAATTATTATTTTTTTAATTTTAATTTATTTTTGTTGTTGTTGTTACCAAAAATATTTTTAAAAATTATATCTTACTATAAATACGAAACATACGAAACGTAGTGTTAAGGCACTCCTTTCCCACTTTACACTGAAGTTTGGAGATATTGAGTGTTGAGTGGCGAAACCCAACGCCACTCTTTGCCTCGAAATATTTTATATCTTTGAGTGAAGATCCAACCCACAACCAGTCGCGTTAACAGTCACACTTTGTGCTCCTGCATGAAAAACGTCCTTTTTTAGTTAAGTTAAAATCTATCTTTATCGTCATTGTGATGCAGTTGGGACGTGCCTAACTAATGCGCTTACCAGACGAGACGGCTGTAAGCTTAATCCCATATGGGTGAATGCTTGTGTTGAAAATTCCAAAGTTACTATTAAACTAGAGAATAAAAATAAAATAAAAAACTAGCGAAAAGTTTGCTCAAAATAATGTGCAGCAGCAGTGTTTTTAGCTTCACACTGTTTTCTGCATATAACAGGGTAAACAGAGGGAATTTAGTGTTAAGATACTCTGTTCTCCTCTTTTCATCGAATTTTCGAGGCGTTGCGTGTTGAGTGCCGGAACTCATCGCCGCTCTTTGACTTTATTAAATAATAGCTCATTCCCCCAATTGGAGATCGAACCCACAACCGTCTCGATACAGTCAAGACTCCAAGAAATCGGAAGACAGGAAAAATATACAAAACATAATTTTTGGTACAACAATAAGCTAAAGTAAAAGCATAATTCACCTGACCCCTGTGTAATGTTTCTAACTAAACATTATTTCCTATAATTACTACAATAGATATGAAATGGGTTCTTGTACTGAAGGGGAAGAAAAGAATTAACTTTACGCTGTATCACACACACAGCAGGGTAAGCAGAGGGAACCTTGTGTCAAGATACATTTTTTCCATTTTCCGCCACATTCTGGAGACATTTTGTGCTGAGTGGCAGAATTCAACTTAACTTTGGCCCAACACCAGCACGAAGAAATAACAATATAAAATATTTGATTTTCTCGAATATCGAACTCACAACCTATTCCATTAATAGGCACACTTTGTACCTCTGCGCCACCACTGACTATTGGAGGAAAATGGTGAAAATGGCATCGTATAACTTGTTCTGTAATTGCATTATAGTGGGTTGTCCGCAGTAAATTCCAAGATCTAATGGTACCTACTCATAGATCGGGCAGCAATAGAAACTATAAGATATTGGTACGGCGTGCCTGGAACTGGTTGAGAATATATATAGAAATACATATATACATACATTAGCGCTTCTACTAACATTAGCGCTTCTACTAACATTAGCGCTTTGTAGGCTTCTTTTACAAGAATCACACGTATTGTCATATGGCAATTGACTTATTTTATTTTATTGAATAAAGAATCAATGCGCGCTTTTTATTAAATAAAGAATTAATTGAGGCCAGCCGTAGCTCGGGGGTACAAACGTGTGAATGTAAACGTGATAGGTTGTGGGTTCGATTCTCACTTGAAGAAATGAAATATTTATTATCTTCGTTTCTTCGCTCTAGTTTCGATGCAGAGTGTGCTCTGCTGCATTGAGTTCCGCCATTCAACAAACAACGCCTTCAGGATTTGGTGGAAAATAGGGAATGAAGTGTCTTAATCCTACGCTCCCGCTGGCTACTTTACTACATGCGGGATACAGCGTGAAGCTGAAAAAAAACAAAAGAATCAATACGCAAAAGTATATGTATAATATATACATAAAAGCCATATTTATCTTACATGAGTTAAGAGGAAAGGGATGAAAATACAAACATTTTTGCAAAACATGAGCATGAGTTAATCAAGAAACAACAAGATAAATAAAAAAGTAGCTTCCTGCTAAGGTTTTTATGATTTACAATATATTAACTGTTTATTGAATTCGGCAAAAAATGGGGAACGGAGTATCTTAACACTAGGTTCCCTCTGCTTACCTTGCTGTATGCGGGATACAGCGTGAACCTGATATATTACGAAATTGACGTAGCTTCATTATTTTCTAATAGGGTTCCTTTAGAATAACATTGTCCAGTTCGTTCAAATCGGCTCGAGTTTTCGAGCAAATACAGTATTCAAGAAATGTACGTATTTGTTTTCGAATCACGTCCCCGCGGGGTGGGGGGTGGGGGGAGGTAAACAGCGGCACGGAGGGGGTGTAACGGGCGAAAAATTGCGTAGCAATGGAGAGTGAATTAGTATACCGTCGTAAATGAGAACAGTGGCGCCTTCTCGGATTCAGGAGCTTCCTTATGTTCTTGTAATGATGTTAAAGGTACACTTGTTTACTTACAAATATTTACAATTATACAATAAATGTGGTTTTTTTCTTTCTCAGCTTGATGCTGTATCCCTGTGTAGGATGGTAGGTAGAGGTTACCTACGGGAAGGGCGTTGCGTGTTAAGTGGCTCAATGCCGCGCGTTTCGTCCCCTTGTCACCAGATCGAAGAAATGTAAATATCAATAAATAATAATTTGTTCCTCCAGAGCGAGAATCGAACCCACAATCATCGCGTNATATATATTATTGATTACTGATATGAATTCTGCCAAAATAAAAAAAAACAAAAAAAAAGTTCGCATAATTACATCTGTTAATTTACCAGTAATTTCATACTCGTGAAGTGCCCGAAAAACACAAAAGGCGTGCACAACCGAAATACTAAAGTTTCCCCAAAAGAACCGCCAGGGGACGCTAACAATGCGCCGCCATGTTTGATTTCTTAAGAACAAAGAGGGTACTACAATGGGAGGCCGACGCTACAAGTACATACAAGTTTCTATAATATAGTATAATAGTGGTAGCAGCGTGTAAAGTTACATATTAGGATGCCGATGTTGGGAACGTACGGCCACCCGCAACGTCAGCTAGGTATATTTCAGAACTTTTTATTCGAGAAGTTTCCTTTTTGGGAATTTTGCCTCACTTTGTCTTTTTGAGAAATATTTGGCAAAATTACGGTTTTATAAAACCTGGTTTGATAAATTGTATGTGTACAGGCTGTTGTGAAGCAGTTGTTAAGTTGTAGTCAAATCCAAGTTGAGGTACTATTTATATTTAAAATATTGGTGTGGGTACAGAGTGGTTGGTCCTTCACCACTCAACTCTTAAGGTAGGGATGGAAAGTGTATACTTGTAGGGCGTAGTGCTTCAAGACAGGACGACCCTATCTCTGGAAAAGTTAATATTAATATTTTAAATATTTTGTTTCAAAATTTAAAAAAAGTAAATAATTTTAAATACTAGCATTTTCTTTAATTCTTTTAAATCTAAAATATTTTAATACAGCTGCTTAACAAAAAAAAGTGACAATTTTTTTTACCTTACTACCAATCACATCAATGGCTGTAAACTAAACGGCATCAGTACATTGTTTACAACAAATAAATATATTCAAGTGAAGCGGCCAGCCATGTTTGGACAAACAGTTTGATTTACTACATTAATATAATTTGTTATATTATATTAGTCTGTATGTGTATCGCTATAAGGGTCGTAGATTAACACATTTACTCAGGAACTACTACACACATTCCTAATCTAATATCGTATTACTTGTCATATTGATAATGGATATGGGGTCGTGGGGTATTACAAATTTGATAGTGTATGCTTAATTTGATGTATAATAATCATATATAATACAATGTATGGATATGGATATATGTATGTTGTGTTGTATTATATTATTGATGGACAGTGTTAGCAATTAATTAATTATATTAGTCTAATTGTTTTAGCACTTGAAACTAATTACTTTGATTGATTTTTTCAACTTCAACTTCACGCACGTACGTAACCGAAGACACTCTTTTCTCCATTATCTGCCGAATTTTCGTGGTATATTGTCTTAACTGGTCAAACTGAACGACACTCTTTTCCCTTGTTACCCGAGCGAAGAAGTGTAAATATTAATAAATAATAATTCATTTTTCCAAGTGGTAATCGAACCCACAACCGTCAACTTCACTTTTGCAGTTAAAATGGACCAGATAGCTGTGGAATAAGTTTTTTTAAAGTCATATAATTTCTATATGTTATAAATGATAGTAAGAGTCCGTTTAAAAGTGTACGATACCGTTCACCAATTGTTTATCTCTACATACATAGTACAAAACAAAGCTTCCTATATATGTACATGTACATATTACTATAAAAGTACGCAACGGATTTCGATGCGGTTTTCTCAGAAAATCAAGATTTTATGTCCAACTTTTATAAATAATATTTATTATACAATAAAAAAACTTAAAACGTTGATATACAATACTGAAATTGGTACCGAACCTGCGACAAGCGAGTCCGACTTGAATTTGACTGGTTTTGCTTCATTGCTACAAATAAATTTAGTATTTAATTATAAAACTGAAAAAAAATCTAATGAAATATTTATTTATATTTTCGAGGCACGCAATGCTTCCAGAACTCGGCGGAAAGTGGGGAACGGAGCGCTTAACATTTGGTTCTCTCCGCCTACCCCGCTGTGTGCGGGATACAGCGTGAAGCTAAAAAAAATCAGCATTTCAAACACAAAAAATCATCAACAAAACACACATATCCACTCACTTACGCACAAATCACGTTGCCAAATATTGAAATACAAGACTCATTGACGCGTACAATTTAATCCCGACATCTCTCAGCGCGTGTAATTGTATTCATAGTCTGTATCCTTTACGCTTGGACCCGACGGTTTTAATGGCCTCTAGCACTCTGAAATGACTCTAATGTGATCTGAGAATTAATTTCGGATTTATTATAATTGCTTTATTGATAGATTCTTGTGTTTTCAATTTACTGGCCGTTGTGGTGGAGTGCTGGTCTAACGGGATGGTTCTGGGTTTGATTACTGGGAGGATTGTGTTATTTTGGCCGGTCGTGGCGCAGAGGCACAAAGTGTGACTGTAAAATCGACTGGTTGTGGGTTCGATCCCCACTCGAGGTAGTGAAATATTTATTTACGTTTATATTTTCATTTCTTCGCTCTGGTGTCGAGGCAAAGCGCGGCGTTGAGTTCCGCCACTCAGCACGCAATGCCTCCAGAATTCAGCGGAAAGTGGGGAACGGAGTGTCTTGACACGAAGTTCCCTCTGCCTACTCTGCTGTGTGCGGGATACAGCGTGAAGCTGATTTGATTTTTTTTTGTATTATTTCATTTGTTGTATTGGATAGACAAAGTACATCGAATTCTCTGAAGTTGAAAATTATAAATAACAACTTTTGTATTGATTATATATAATCCAACAACGAAAAATCTTGAATATATTTAAAACTAAATTCCATACAATTTATTTATATTTCACAATATCATTTAGAAACACTTAAAAGGCTGAAATATACAATATTTTACTACAATATTAGATTTTGATATGTAAATGAAAACAATTTTTATTATAAAAGATATCAATTGACAAATATTAAAGAATTTATATGTACGGTTTCATGTTTCATTTCGCTTTCAATATATTCTTAAATAAAATAGGTTTTATTTTACTCCTTTCCATTTACCTACGGACGATAAAAAAAAATCTTTTGTCACAGAAATCCTACATCTGTTGAAGATTCGATGTCTCCATATTGTTACATTTAATTGTAAATACAAATATGAAACTTGAAAGCTCCAGTTGGTTTAGGTTCCGAGTAGGTACTGTTGAGCCATTTCGGGTCGTGTGTGTTTATTTAACCAGTTCAAATAGTTCTTGATGTTTGTTCATAGCTTTTCTGTCTACGAGACAAGGAAATGACAGTTGAAAATAAATTTTCTTTATATATTAGATATATACTGATTTCGGTTAGACGATTCAATGTTTGATTTTCAAAAATATATTATCTATACATAAAATAAAAACGTAACTTTTGGTTGTATGTATATGTAAGATATGTCAAAAAAAACGATTATTGGAGAAATTTCTTAATCTAATAGAACCCAAAATATGTTTTTTTTAAATTATCAGTTTGTCTGTACGTTTGTTCACACTAATCTCAGAAAGCAGTTTTCATTGTAGTATTTTGGCAAAGTTCAGCAGTCCAGATGAGAAAAAATATGGTGCAGTACAAACGGAGCTACCAGGTCGCTAGTATTAAACGTGATTAATTCAGCTTAATTTTCATTTATAATGTATAAAAATCACGGATATCAAAGATCTGCCTATTTTCTAACCACTATGCCATAGAGAAATTCTAATAATTCTGCTTCACGCTGTATCCCGTACACAACAGGATAGGCAGAGGGAACTTAGTGTTAAGACACTCCATTCCCCACTTTCTGTGGAATTCTGGAGGCATTGCGTGTTGAGTGGCAGAACTCAACGCCGCGCTTACCCTATGATAACGACACCAGAGCGAAGAAATGGAAATATAAATTTAAGTTAATATTTCATTTTCTCGAGTGGGGATCGAACCCACAACCAGTCGGTTTTACAGTCACACTTCGTGCCGCTGCGCCGCGACTGGCCTGAAATTCTAATAATTTCAAGAATAAATCTCATATATTACTTTAAGTCTATTACAAATAGCTTTCCCACAGTTCGAACTAACAATTATTTCAACAGCTCCATAGCTACGAAACCGCTCACGCTTATCGTTTTGATAGTTTGAACTACATACACACACACACTCTATATGACAGCTAAGTACATACATATTTCACACATCGGTAATATTAGCGTTATTAGAGTGGCGTTTGTCGAACGTAATTTATACCGCGATGAGTTAATTAGATGGTGGTGTTGGTTGGATATAATTCCATTCATATAATGGTTGCGGAGTTAGTTGTTGACTTACGAACATACACGTTAAGGTTTTTTTATAGATTTAGTTTGTTTTTAGGGTTCCGTTTATCAAAGGTAAATCATTAAGGATCACTTTGTTGACTGTCTTTCGAGATCGTGTGGAAGTATCAATATAGAATTTATATCAAATTTTCCATGATTCCTAGAAGGAAAGAAAAATCATGCTTCTAAGAATCAACGCAATCAATCTCGAGCTCATATCTTACGAGCATTTATCCATAGGTTTTAAATTCGCTGGGTAATCAAAATTTATAGGGCACGTCCCGTTAACTTTCATTCCTAAAATTTGAGACAAAGTGGGAACTTACAATAAAAAATGAAGGAAAAAAAGTAAAACTTTACAGGTATTTCACAGAAAAAAATCCTGTCAAACTGATATTTGTAGTTCATTTCATACAAAATAGGTGCATATGCCCGCAAACTTAAGTTTGTAAACTTTTTTAAGTTATACTTCCCGATGACTGACAATCCTGAAATTGCTACAGAAGCCTCGAAATGCGAGTCCGACTTGTACTAAACCGATTCTTTTGATTGAAATTTAGCTATATAATGAAATTTAGCAATACTTATCCGGCAATTTACCTTATTTTAAGTTATTTCAATAGAAGTTAAATATAAAAAGAAAATAATAATTTTATGAATAATTTGATAAATAAATCAATTTCAATTTCATAAATGTATAAAGCAATTTCAATTCCTTAAAACAACTCACTTTAGTTAAGTCTCTGAAATCACTTAGCACTCCTTAACCGTAATCTTATCGATGTTAAGTGAATAGAAATGAAATATTTCTTTAAAAGTCTAATACTAAAGAAAACAATTTATTGATATTAAAATTATAAGTAAACTGTCACGACTCGACGAGCTATCGCCTTCGGTTTCTTCCGTTTGGCTGAATCGTCGAGAAAGTCTGCAAATTTTAACCATAAATAGCAGATATCGTTGCAATATTTTTAAAATATTAAAATATATTTTTTTTAATCAGCTTCACGCCGTATCCCGCACTGCAGGTTAGGCTGAGGAAACTTACTGTTACTAGACACTCCGTTCCCCATCTTCCGCCGAATTCTGGAGGCATTGCGTGTTGAATGACGAAACTCCACGCCGCTCTTTGCCTCGTTCTTTATCTCAACTTAGTTTTCGTTTGAATTTAGTATAGGTGAATCGAATTACTATTTTCTATTGTCATAACCGCTTATTATATGCTTTTGGATGCATCGCTCCATGACTTTGTTTTAAACAAAATAATAATGACAGATACAAAGAGTGGTGTAATGACTAGTACCTATCTATCTTTTATTTCTATCTCTTAGTATATTTACTAATATATTATTATTACTATTTTTAAATATTTACTTTAATTTTTTTTTATTCTGTTACAACGATGATATATTTAACTGGAAGGATTATCAACAGCTTACTTTCTTTGAACCATTGTTTGATAGGCAGAACTTACTAAAGCAATTATTCTATAGGATAAAAAAATCTTCAATAAATTTTAAAAAAATCAGCATCACGCTGTATCCTGCACACAGCAGGGTAGGCAGAGGGAACCTAGTGGTAAGACACTCTGTTCCCCGCTTTAAATTTAAAAAAAACAACTTTACCAATATTCAATACCTTAAAATTGAGATCTCAGTAAGATCGCCATTTCTAACAAAATAGTACAATATGCATGTACTATAGAGATAGTGCACATTCGTAGTTTCTAGGGTCACAATTTATTACTAGGTCTAGCAGGAAGATCGTCGCAGGCTGGCACGGGCATGGCTAAAGAAATTATTCATTGCCTTCTGACTGGAATTGGTTCGTACTCGTACTAGATACGGATAGAGGCATTTACAAAGATATCCGAATTGTAGATATTGGGCTGCTATTCAAATTGCAGTAACATATACGTAGAGGCATCTCTATATGTAGAGCGCGACGTATTCTGTTTGTATGAGTTTTATTAGATTTGTATTCATTAAAGAAACAGCAAACTTAGGATTAATAAATTGTTTGTTTGTATGGGAGAAATATTATGATCTTTTCAATAAAAAATAAATCTTAACTATATATTAAAAAATAAAAAATATATCAGCTTCACGCTGTATCCCGCACACAGCAGGGTAGGCAGAGGGAACCTAATGATGTGTAAGACACTCCGTTCCCCACTTTCTGCGGAACTCTGGAGGCATTGCGTGTTAAGTGGCAGAACTCAACGCCGCGCTTTGTCTCTACACCAGAGCGAATAAATGGAAATATAAATTTAAGTAAATATTTCATATCCTCGAGTGGGGATCGAACCCACAACCATTCGGTCTTACAGACACATTTTGTGCCACTGCGCCACGACTGGCCTCACTATATATTAAGTTATCTAAAAAGTAAATATTTTTGAACATATTATGATATTGATATCAGATTACTGATACTCATTTTATTAATATCAAAGTTTATATATTAATAACGCTTTGCCTCGTTACCAACTCGAGGAATGGAAAATATTTAATATATCATTTCCTCGAGTGGGAATCGAACCCAAAATCAGTAGCGTTTACAGTCGCTTTCGGTTCGTCGGTTGTGAGACTGTGCCACGTCTGGCCTCAGATAAAATATTTTATGAAGCCAAGATATTATTAATTAGGAAAATAAATCCTTTTTTACCTATAAGTAAAGTATCTACTTTAGTTCCAATAATATTTGAGCTATATTTTAATTAATAGCAAAAAAATTGATGATTTGAAAAGATTTTGGAAATGAGAATTAATATTCCAGATATAAAACATTAATGGAATTTACTTATCAAAATTCAATCTAGTAGTAATTTGGTTAACAAACCAGATTTTGACGAAGGTACAAAGAGAATTTAACCTCAGATATTTCTAAATTCAAATCTTCAGACTTTAAATATTCCTAGACGAAGATCACAGGTATTGCTGTAATGAAGTGATTAAGATATTTTAGATGAGAGTGGTTTTTAAATAAATGAGAATTTAAGTATATTTTTACTTACATTTAAACAATATTTTAACAGTATTGAAAAGTTAAAACATGGTTTGTTATAATAGGTCCAAATTTGATGAGTTTATCATTTTCGTGATTTTTTCAAACATCGTCCAGTACGTATCTTCACGGAATCGTCATCACAAGAAAAAAAATAACAGAATATGTCAAAATGAATCTAGCGAGTCCAAACTCTATGGCTCTTCCTATAGTCATTTCAGAGTTTTGTCTCCCACAATCAGGGTCTTCTACCAGACCAGCTCGATGGTTAAATACTACTTGATTTGATATTGGGTATAGGCACGAGGATGTGACAGTAACGTGACGATTGTAAGTACGATCCCCTCGATTTATTAATATTTTCATTTCTTCGCTCTGGAAAAAGCCCGGCGTTGAGTTCCGCCACTCAACACGCAAGGCCTTGAAAAATTTAGCGGAAAGTGGGGAACGGAGTGTCTTAACACTAGATTGCCTCTGCCTATCCTGCTATGTGCGGAATATATAATTTGTATTTCCATTTTAAAATACTAGCAGTATTACCTCATGAACAGACCGTACATTTACAAACCAGCATAATTCTATTTAGTTTACGAACACATCTCACTATCTAGTATATTGAAGCGACCTCGAATAAAATAGCTACCCTAATAAATCTTTAGCGCGACACATGTTTCAGACTGAATAGTTCGGTCGATTAAATTTAAATTATTCATAAATCCCCATGGGTTTCGGGTTGAAATCAGATAAATTAATAAACGAATGGAATATTCGTAGCTAGTTATGAGTGTATGAGTGTAATTCTAAATGTTAGTTNACTCAACGCCGCGCTTAACCTCGACACCAGAGCGAAGAAATGGAAATATAAATTTAAGTAAATATTTCATCCCCTCGAGTGAGGATCGGACCCACAACCAGTCGGTTTTACAGTCACACCTCGTGCCGCTGCGCCACGACTGGTCTCATACTTTCGCATAGAAAATTTCATGCTACGACACTTTGTTCTCCACTTTTCGCCCGAATTCTAAGCATTGCGTGTCAGAAATCAATGTCGCGCTTCGTCAGTGAGATCGGTGAAAATGGAGATAGTTGATTCCCTCGAGCGGGGGTTCCCAGGTTCCCTTAATTTTAATCTAAATGTCCAGCAACCTCCCAGCATCAGTATAATATAGAATGAAAACTAATTATTCAAAGAGAATTTCAATTACAATTAAGATCGAATATATAAATTGTACTAACATTAGCTGAATTGATAAATTAAGTAACATTACGGTAATTAGGTCGCGATTAATAGTCTACGAGATAATCAATCATGACCGAATACGCATTCGGGTTATACGTCATATTATTTAAAAAAATAGCTTTACAGTGTGTCCTGTAGATAAGCAGGGTAACCGGTGGGAACCTAGTGTTAAGACACTCCCGTTTCCCACTTTCTGCTGTATTCTTTAGGCATTGCGTGACTTCTTTAGGCAATGACGGAACTCTACGTCGCTCTTTGCTTCGTTACCGGAGCCAAGAAATGACAAACTGAAATGAAACTCGAGGAAATATAATCAATATTTTATTTCCTCGAGTTAGGATCGAACCTACAACCTGTGCATTTACAGTCGCATGCCCTAGCACCACGACTGGCTTCATATTAATACTTTGTAATATATGTATAATCGTATAGAACAAAGAAATACTTGGAATATTTAACACTAGTAAGTAATATTTTATACTGAAAACTCGAAATTTTTAATTATAGTGCGATGTTTAAATTTTTTAATCACCTGTCGATTGAAAAATATTTAAAAAGGTGCAAGGAAAGGCATTTATTGAGTGCTGTATGATTTTCAGGATAAAGTAAATGCTGTATAATATAAATTTATTTATTTTGTATTTAAAATTTTGAAATAGACTTAAAATTGACAAGTATTTAGCTTTAAGTGCGTTTGAGTATCGCTAAATATACATAGTATATTTAGCGATAAAACCGTATTTTTTTACTTCTTGAGAAATATAGTACACATACATACACGCAATGAACAATTAATTTAGTAATAAAGGTGTTCTATATTTTTCTGCACAATGTGGATGCGAAGATAAGAAAAAATCACTGTAATTCAATATAAAAAATTTAAGTGGAGTAAAATTTCGATTTACTACAGCAATATTCATTTAGGATATCAATTTTACCCACCTGTTTACATTTTCACAGGCAATAATAAACTTTTATTAGGCTATTGAAGCTGAAGCTTATATTATATAAGGCTTTTCGCGTTTCCCAAACAAAAGGGGCAATTCTACCAAATGTTATCAACAGGGAAAAGATGCGACGGCTTGTAATACCAACGCCATTCGTCAAGATAAGGATAAAATAAAGTATCTTGATAAGGTAATAGTAAGGTTTGCATTCGGATATATTTAGACACGTTTACTTTCTTTGCATTTTTATTGGATATGTAAGTGTTAAGGTAGCTGCTTATTTGGAATCTTCTTTTTGATTCATTCAAAGCAATTTATGTAAGAAACGTCGCGTGTACGTAGCAGTATAGTTAAAATAAACTTATATCAAACGCGCCTTAAAACAATCACTAATAATTTTACCTTACCTTTTTAAGATTATAAAAAAAAAAATTCTGAATAAAAATCTTCTTGTAAAAAAGACGGTACTGTTTTTTGTAAATATTTGATAAACGAAATATTATTATAATCTGTTCTTTTAAAGTATTTCCATCAGCGCTTATGTTAAAGAAATTAAAAAGAAATAATTAAACAATTAACGGAAACTTCGGCAGTTCCAAGTAAAGGGGATTTTTTGTTGGGTATTTTTAACTTCGTTTGATTTATCTCAGGGGCTTTGTCCACTTTTAATATTGTATACTTCAGCTTCACACTGTAATCCGTACACAGCAGGGTAGGCAGAGGGAGCCTTGTATCAAGACGCTTCGTTCTCCATTTTCAGCCGAATTTAGTATATTAAATACTTCTTCTTCCTGGTATTAATCCTGACTTTTGCCAGGGTCTGCCTTCCTGCTCAACCTACTCCACTTTGCACGGTCTTTAGCGTTCTCGGTGGTTATACAAGTGGCTCTCATGTCCTGCATCATATCTAACCAGCGCTTCCTTGGGCATCTTACTCCAATACTTAATTTAGTATATTAAACACGTATGAACTTCATTAATTTAATATCACAACCGTAGAATTAAAATCATATACCAATGTCGGTGTCACGTATTCTTGATTTGATTTGAAGGTATCTTTGAGGCATGATTAAAATTAACATAAATTTACCCATAGACCTGTGTTTAAGGTGCAGAAGATATAACATTGTAATTTAATAATCTTAATATAATATATCAAGATCCATTAAGTGTATGGGTAACGAGGTAGTTGCAGGTTTGATTCCTACTCGTTTCATACAAGCGCGGCGTAGAGTCTACTTTACTTAATACGCAGTGTATATTTTTTTTAGTTTTCCACAATAAAAAGATACTAAAAATTATTTTTTGAAAGAATTTGTTTAAAATCTCGGTTTTATTCAAAAGACCATTTAAACTCAAATTATTAAACATTGAAATTAAATAAGATTAAATTTTATCATCCATAAGATAAAATTCTAAAACTCCTTTAGAACTAAAGGTTGTAAAATCAATATCTAGGTGTATAGATTTATTATAGTAACGTGGACTGACCTGAGTCCATGCTTAGCCACTTGAAAAACCTTTGTAATATCGGGCTACGTGTTTGAGAGTGTGCTATTAGAGTGCAGGTGGTTTTGAACGGTCGCTACCATATTAAGTCTATTCTTTTAAAACCAAGCTTATCAAAGCAGAATGTGTGTGATGTTTTATTATTTTCAAATAAATTATTAAAATATGAACGTTTTGAGCATTGATATTAAATTATAAATATACAAATATTTGGCTGTTTTATGTTTTTTTTTTCAGCTTCACGTTGTATCCCGCGCAAAGCAGGGTAGGCAGAGGGAACCTAGTGTTAAAACACTCCGTTCCCTATTTTCCGCCAATTTCTGGAGGCATTGCGTGTTGAGTGGCGGAACTTAACGCCGCGCTTTGTCCTTGACACCGGAGCGAAGAAATGAAAATATAAATGTAAATAAATATTTCATTCCCACAACCAGTCGCCAGGCACACTTTGTGCCCCTGCGCACTGGCCGACTGGCCTGTTTTGTGATAATTTTATATCAAATCAAAAAAAAACATAAGAAAAAATAAGTTCCTCTATTCAATTTCCAATATCTCTAATGAGAAGAATGTAAAATGAAGAAAAAGAATGACGAAAAAGATTCACAATATAGTGCCATATACGATTCGTTCTTAGTCACCTAACCTAATAAAACCAATATTTCGTCAAACTAACCTTGAAGACTATCCATTTCAATAAAAAAATAATTATGGAAATCGGTTTGCTGAATATTGAGTTATTTGTGCATTTGTTGCGCAAAATGCTTTATGCTATTTTTTCATGGATACCATTGTTAGAAATGCACCATATTTAAATCAAAATCAGTTCACCCAATCAAAAGTTCTGAGGTAACAAACATAAAAAAACAGTAAAGTTGATAATCTCCTTTTCTCACAGAAGTCGGTTAATCATAACTTGTCACATCTAAACACAAACGTAATACAATAAATGATTTCATTTCTAGGTTATTCTTGCAAAATATATGAAATAACAGAACTGGAATAGCTGGAGAAATAACGTCGGCCAAATCATTACAATTAAGATTATAACAATAGAATACATTAACACAGTACGAGTATGAAATGTTCTTTTATTCAAGTATATTTGTTGGCTTGCGGTCTTGTACGCCGTATAGAAGGAAAACATAATTCAATAACAGAAAAAAATAATGGAAGGAAAAGGTTAGTCGTCACATTCCGTGGACAAAAGCAAATAGTTCCAAATGTATTATATTGGCAATATATCGTGAGGTTGCCGTAAAAAGAAAATCAAAGATGACACTGGAACGGATGGCTTTTTGTATCTTGAATGTCGCCTGTCAAGGTTAATTCATGAGATGTTTTGGGAAATTAGTCTTTACGTACAAAAGAAATTGATTCAGTTGTAGCTTTAGTTGTATTGCGGAACTCAACGCCGCGCTTTGAGATGTGAATTGAATTTGTTGTACCGCATATAGCAGGAATTTTCTGTTAGAGGGAACCTGGTGTTAAGACACTCCGTTCCATTGGAATTGCATGTTGAGTGGTCTAAGCACTTGGTCTTGCTTTGTTACCGGTCTTGCTTTGTTACCGGAGCGACGACATGAAAATATTAATAAATAATAATTCATTCTCCCGAGTGGGAATCGAACCCACAACCGTCGCGGTACACGACGATAGCGCTCCTGCGCCACGACGGTGCGTCCCCAATGAAATAAGATAAATATTTACTCAGCATCTGTTAAATATTAAAGCAGCTTCTTTGCTGCTAAAGTACTAAATCCATAAAAGCTACTAATTGGTCAAACTAAACCACTTCAAAACTAAGTTATTGGCAGTTTATAAAGTATTTCTATAAACACTAGTTTCATTTATTTGTATTTCGGCAAAATAAAATTCAACAATATTTTTGTAAAGAATTGTTTGTTGTTCGATTTAGTTTGTCCCAAGATATATATACATACATATTAATTTTAAATTTTGTCTATTGAAAATNATGAAAATATTAATAAATAATAATTCATTCTCCCGAGTGGGAATCGAACCCACAACCGTCGCGGTACACGACGATAGCGCTCCTGCGCCACGACGGTGCGTCCCCAATGAAATAAGATAAATATTTACTCAGCATCTGTTAAATATTAAAGCAGCTTCTTTGCTGCTAAAGTACTAAATCCATAAAAGCTACTAATTGGTCAAACTAAACCACTTCAAAACTAAGTTATTGGCAGTTTATAAAGTATTTCTATAAACACTAGTTTCATTTATTTGTATTTCGACAAAATAAAATTCAACAATATTTTTGTAAAGGATTGTTTGTTGTTTGATTCAGTTTGTCCCAAGGTATATACATACATACATATTCATGTTAAATTTTGTGTATTGAAAATGAAAAAATCATTCAATTAAGTACAGATTGAACCCACAACCATCACACCATTATAGTGAAACTTGAACCCATCACACCACCCCAGCCTATAACTTTTAATCAAAAAAAAACAGCTTCACGCTATATCCCGCACACAGTAGGGTAGACAGAGGGAAAGTAGTGTTAAGACACTGCGTTCCCCACTTTTTGCCGAATTCAGGCAGGGAGGCATTGCGTGTTGAGTGGCAGAACCCAACACCGCGCTTAACCTCGACACCAGAGCGAAGAAATGGAAATATAAATTCAAGTAAATATTTCATCTCCTCGAGTGGGGATCGAACCCACAACCAGTCGGTTTTACAGTCACACTTCGTGCCGCTGCGCCACGACTGGCCTCACGTTTAAATTTATCTGAATAAAATTTTATATTACTAATAAGATAAATCAACAAACAGATATAACGATTGCCTTGAAAACATATCCTCTTACAATTTGGGCCTTAGATCTTTTAAGCCTCACCATTTATCATCTTCAATAATATAATATGTAATTTCCACGACATAATCTACCCATTGTGATTGAAAGTAGCATAAGTATGGAAAGTACGTCAGTAGGAATCCTTCATCGTCTCTTTAGTTTGTAGACAAAAGGTATTTGTCTTTTCTTATCTTATTTTATCTATGTTTAAGTTACGCAAGGTGAGTTAAAAGATTGTAAACTTAGTTTTTCAATTATTTCACTTTGATTGATGAAGCATATGTTTAGAGAGTTGAGAAGCATGTGGACTGGAGGGGAATAGCTATAATTATATAATTGCGGAGTGTCTTAACACTAAGTTCGATCTGCCTACCCTGCTGTGTGCGGGATACAGCGTGAAGCTGATTATATTTTTTTTCCATACAAAACTGTCAGATTTATTTCGGGAGGAATTTATAAAGTATGAATCAAAATGCAATGTCACGAAAATTCAATGAAAATGTGGGTAGATCTCTATCTAGTGTCTCTACACTCTATTATGCGACAAAAAGCATTAAATTCCATTTTATCTATTGTTAATTATATTTGAGGCCAGTAGTGACACAAAGAGTGACTGGTTGTGGGTTCGATCCCCACTCGAGGAAATGAAATATTTAAAAGCGCGGCGTTGTGTTCCGCCACTCAATACGCAATGCCTCCAGAACTCGGCGGAAAATGGGACTCGGAGTATCTTAACACTAGGTTCCCTCTGCCTACCCTGCTGCGTGCGGGATACAGCGTGAAGCTGAATTATATTAATTATCGCCATCCAACAAAAATATAACAAGAGTAACATAATACTTTAATACATATTTATTAGATATTTGTATTTCCTTCGGAAATCTGGTAAGAGTACTTTTATTACGAACAGAGGAAGCCAATTAGTCCAATTATTTGTATTTGTCATTACAATTAACCAAGCGACAAAATAAACAAGTGAGTATTTCCTGGATCACCAGGAAAGTATAAGAAAACGAAATGGATTCATTAATATTGTTTTATTTTCTTACCTTTTCGCTATATTCCACACATAGGAGGTTAGACAGAGGGAACTTGGGAACCTAATGTTACACGACACGACACTCTGTTCTTAAAACATTTCCATTTTCCACCGAATTGTTGAGTCTTTGCATTTTCAGTGGCGGAACTCAACTCGACACCAGAGCGAAGAAATAAAAACATTAAATATTTCATTTTCTTGAGTAGAAATCGAACCAGAACCGGTCGCGTTACTGTCTGATATTTATGTTCCTGAGCCACAACAGCTTAAATATTGTTGCCTTAACAATTTTATTCAGTATTAATTTTTGTTTGTTTTATTATATTTAAACTATTGCTAAAAACTTTATAATTTTTATGAAAATGATATATAGATCTTACTAAATAAAAAAAATATATTGGCAGTGTTCAACCTTGCCGTTTCTACTTAATACCAACAACCCACTATAGGGTTTGTCCGTACGAGAAACAAAAAAAACTTTACATGAATATGTATATGCCTTGGGACAAACTAAACAAGCATTGAGCAACGAATAATCTTTTAAAAAAATATAGATGGAATATTTTTTTTAACTTTCTCGTAAAAAATACTAATATTTAGAAACTAAAATTAGTACTTTTTATAGTGTTTCCGTTTGACCAATAATCTAGTATTATAATTATACTTCTCAATATATTCTTATTTTATTAATATGTAAATTAATATAATATAATATAATTATTTTATTAATATGTAAGGAGGCCGGTCGTGGCGCAGCGGCACGAGGTGTGACTGCAAAATCGACTGGTTGTGGGTTCGATACCCACTCGAGGAGATGAAATATTTACTTAAATTTATATTTCCATTTCTTCGCTCTGGTGTCGAGGTTAAGCGCGGCGTTGAGTTCTGCCCCTCAACACGCAATGCCTCCAGAATTCGGCAGAAAGTGGGGAACGGAGTGTCTTAACACT
>JAAIXJ010000138.1:393459-453842 GCA_013403705.1 Heliconius hermathena | reverse complement strand
TTTTTAAACATTTTTAAAGTGTTATTCCACACTTAGGAAAGAAAAATACTTATTTAGAAAACGTATAAAAATTTGAACGCAGCGGGACTCGAACCCGCGCCTCCTGGAAACCGACCAGGCGCTCTGGTCGACCGACCTGGTCGGTTTCCAGGAGGCGCGGGTTCGAGTCCCGCTGCGTTCAAATTTTTATACGTTTTCTAAATAAGTACGTATTAATTAAATTAAAAATATTATAGGCCGGTCGTGGCGCAGATGTTCAAAGTGTGACTGTAAAATCGAATGGTTGTGGGTTCGATCTCCACTCGAGGAAGTGAAATATTTATTTACATTTATATTTTCATTTCTTCGCTCTGGTGTGGAGGTAAAGCGTGGCGTTGAGTTCCGCCACTCAGCACGCAATGCCTGCTGAATTCCGCGGAAAGTGGGGAACGGAGTGTCTTAACACTAGGTTCCCTCTGCCTACCATGCTGTGTGCGGGATACAGCGTGAAGCTGATCTGATCTCTGATTAAAAATTAATGTTAATTTTTTAAAAATGACTACACAAAAGGGTCGCAAATTCGATTTAATTTGTGGAATTCACTTTAATATTTATATGTATTACCTACACTAATCGAGTTGAGGCAAATTGTGATGTTATTAAACGCTGCTGTCGACTGCAATGGAATTCGGAATTTAATGAACTGTTTTAAATATATCTTCTATTATATATAGATATAGTATTATGTAAAAAAAATAAAAAGCTAGTAAATATATATGAGAAAAAATTTGAGTAAATTAAAATTAAATCAGCTCCACGCTGTATCCTGCACACAGCAGGATAGGCAGAGCGCTACCCACTTTCTGCCGAATTTTCGAGGCACTACGTGTTGATTTGCGAAACTCAACGCTGTGCTTTTGCGTTGGTACCAGAGCTAAGAAATGAAAAATAATCGAATTTCGAGTAGGAGTTGAACCCACAACTGTCGCGTAACAGTCACATACCTGTACACCTGCGCTACTACGGCCGACTCTAGAAAATGAAATATTTAATATTATTATGTCTTCGCTCTGGTAAGCAAAGCGCGTGTTGAGTTCCGCCACTTAACACGTAAAGCATCCAGAATTCGGCAAACGGGAGTGTCTTTACACTAGCCTCCCTCCGCCTACCCTACTAAATGCGGGATACAGCGTGTTAAAGAGAATTAAAGTGAAATCTCTGCAGTGCCCCAAACAAGCGGAACATTTGAATACCAGTAATTACTGCATTGATATTACTGACAGACGGCGGTTACTGATTCTGTAATAGAAACCACGAGCCTAACTAACTCGTTAATTGGCTTGGTTAGAAAATTATTGAATAGTGTGAGCTAAAGAATTAGATTAGTATTCGGGTGTGAGTGTTGGTGTTGAGTAATTTAATATTTGTGTTGTATTTAGTAAATCTGTTTTTAGGGAATGATTCTAGGTGATTCTAAGAGTTCTTTGTCAGTTTCACGCTGTAACCCGCATATGCACGGTAGGCAGAGGAAACCTAGTGTTAAGACATTCGGTTCCCCACTTTCCGCCGAACTTTCGAGGCATTGCGTGTTGAATGGCAAAGTTCAACGCCGCCCTTTACTTTGTTACCAAAATCAAGAAATGTAAATATTAGTAGATAATAATTTATACCTCCGAGTGGGAATCGAATACACAACCATCGTGTTTACAGTCACACGCTTGTGTTTGTGGTTCACAGGGAACAAATTTTACCTGCCCTGGTGAGAAAAAGCGCGGCGTTGAGATCCCATATTTTAGAATTTGAGCGCAAAGTGAAGAACGGGGTTTCTTTGACACTGGCCCTGTCTGGCTGTCTCTGTTTACAATCCTTATAAATATATCGTTTTAAATTCGACGAAGTAAATTTCATCGGAGTCACAAGTTCCATTAAGTTTTGCAAATATCTCAAGTCATATTGATAATAAGCGATATAATTTATTAATAAGATATTCGCTTAACTTTGAAAATGTAAAATTATAATAAAGTTTTCTCAAAGTTTACAACTTTCCTTTTTATAAAATTGTAAGTTTTAATTATCTGTGCTTTAATATATACATTTCTTTTGTTATAATTCACTTTATAATTATCTAGATTTAATTATGAAATAATGAGGTATTAAGAATTATAGATATAAGGTTTTGGGATTTCGATTTTCACTCGATAAAATATAAATCTAATATTTTCATATCTTCGTTCTAGTGTCGAAGTAAAGGTAGTTAAATAAAAAAAAATCAGCTTCACTCTGTATCCCGCACACAGCAGGGTAGGCAGTGGGAACCTAGTGTTAAGACACGCCGTTCCCCACTTTCGACCCGCCGAGTTCTGGAGGCATTGCGTTTTGAGTGGCGGAACTCAACGCCTCGCTTTACCTCGACACAAAAGCGAAGAAAATATAAATATAAATAAATATTTCAATTCCTCGAGTAGGGATCGAAACCACAACCAGCCGATTTGACAGTCACACTTTGCGCCCCTGCGCCACGACCGGCCTCAATGCTGTATCCCGTATTGTATTAACGGTTTTGGGTTTTTGTTTCCCATTTGATAAAATAAAAATATAATATTTTTTTATATTGGCTTTAGTTTCGAAATAAAGAAAGTTAAAGAAAGTATTTTCACGTACTTGCTCTGGTAAAAAGAGAGTAATTAGGAGGCTGAACTGAAGCGAAGCTGAACAAAAATATAATATCAATTAAAATCTAAAAAACTCAATTGTTTTAAGATAAATATTTTAAATACATCAAAACCAATATTAGTCAATTGAACAATTGACAACAGACAAACAAAAGCCATTTAGAAAAAGTGCACAAGAATAAGAAACGAATTCACATGTTATTTCTTACACGCTCCATACAGTTTTATACCGTGCAGCATCCCCTAGAAGGTGCTAAGCGGGGATAAACAGGATCAGTTGTATAAGATTTAGCTGGAATAGTGGCTGTCGGATGCGGGGGAATTCCGTTTTTCAACATGATAATTTCATTTTCGAAATGGAAATGGGATTGAAACATTCCATAAAGGGGAAATCTGTTAGTGGACTAGATTGAATTTAGGAATTTGCTTACAAAATTGAAATTCTGATTAGTTGGGGACGTTAAAAAGGATAGCATAACAGCTTATTTTGTATATTTCTTTTGTAAATGTGTCGGTGTTAGCAAATAATCGCGAAAATTACGATAAATAAGCGTCGACCTAAAGGCCTTATATTCGGTGCTGTTAGGCCGCAATAATGCAGCTACCATTTGTCAGGATAAAGTGGCTACAGGAGGAAAAACTGGTTTTACTCCTGAAATATTTCACCAAACTTGTTTGTTTCTGGAACGTTTTCCCGATGAATTAGACATAGGAGTTATGGGCAGCTTCGAAACTTCTTAAAGTAATCCTAGTCGATGAGTCAGTGTTTGAAACGTTTGTTATTGATTCTCTCGTCTGGACTCTAGGTTTCTAGATTTTGGTGGCTAAAGTAGATGTTACATATATTGTCGATAAATGTATGTATTGGTGATGTAGATGAGGCAGTCATGGAGCAGAGGCATGCGACTGTAAACACGACAGTTGTGAGTTTGATTCTCTCTCGGGGGAATGAAAAGTTTATTTTTTTCTTTTTATCGGTCTGGTAATGAGGGAAAACGCGGTATTGAGTTCCGCCCCTCAACACGCAACGCCAGAAGTCAGCGGAAAGTGGGGAACGGAAGTGTTCTAATGGGGAACGAAGTGTCTGAATACTAGGTTCCCAGATTTTCTCTGCCTAATCTGCTATTTACGTGATAAGTTAAGCTATAAAAAGGAAAAGAAAATGTAAATATTTATTTATACATATTTATTGTTTATTACAAAACGCTTTCACAAAAAGCAAATCGAAATATAATTTAGCAAAAAGAAATATAAGTTATTTATAATCAAATCGTGCAGAAGTTTATAGAAAAAGTTTAATACAATTTAAACAATACCAGACATTTGCAATTGTAGCATTATCTACATATTTTATATAAACTTGGTAAATTACGTTCCACCACAAAGTTAAATTGTTAAGTTGAATTTTTTAAATAAACCAAAATTGGCACACGAAACTAGAGTTTATGACTGTAAAAGGAGAACTGAGGGCTTCAGTTTTTTAGTCAAAACTGTCAGCGCCATTTGGTGAAATTTATGCCTAGTGTTGTTCCAAAGTTCGCCGTCCACCGCGGTGGCGCTCGCATACGAATTTTCGCCAACAATTCGAAAACTATTATTTGATAGTACGCAAAAAGAGTCGGTTTTCACAGCCTTTTCTATTTAAATGCTATTTCGCGTTTAAAACAAAAGTTTTAATTTTTCTTTGTTCGTTTTTATTTTTAGAGTTTTTTATGAGTTCACTCAGTTTCGTGCACATGTGTTATGTATTTCAAAGTTTATTTTAATATATTCAGACATTATGGTTAAAGCGTTTTCATTATTTTACACGTGAATGTATAGAATTAGGTATTTATTTCAAAGAAAACAGATATTTATCCTATGGGCTTCTTTCTTTTCTCTTTAAACAATAGTACCTGCCAAAATTAACTCTAACAAAGTAGTTGCGTGTTCGATTCCCACTTGGAGGACCATTTATGTGTATCTATGATTTTTAGTAGGTACATAATATGCATATTGATGCCAGTCGTGGGGGAGGGGCACAAGCGTGTGACTGTAAACGCGACAGACCGTGGGTTCGATTCCCACTCGAGGCAATAAAATATATAATAATTTAATTTGTATCATTACAACTTGTATCGACTCGAAAGCGTGGAATTAAGTTCCGCCACTCAACACACAATGTCTCTAGAAATCGGCGGAAAGTGAGGAGCGGAGTGTCTTAACACTAGGTTCCCTCTGCCTACCTTGCTGTGTGCGGGATACAGCGTGAAGCTGATTTTTGATTAGTCTATTCTAACAAAAAATCATGCCACCCACTCCATTTCACATTAATAAACGAAATACTTATCCAATCTATAATAAAATAATAAAACTATTCTATAGATCAATCATAATTCAATTAATTCCTTAAGCACACACGGGTTGAAGTTTCTCGCAATGGCTTCGTAAGTGATTAGATTTCACGCTAAGCTCGCGCTACAATTCAAATGAAGTAATACGGTTTCTTATAGTAGTATTATTATTGCCTGACTAGTCATATATAAATTGATTATTAATAAATATTATTATTATTATTAATTATTATTATTGTTTAACGAGGTCATCGTAATTCAGTTAACATATTCGATTTGACGACGGTTACTTATATAATAGTTTATATAAATCAGCTACAGTAGTTACCTACACTTAATGAAAATATGAGTATAATTTTTTCACATGTTCATATGAATGACAAATCATGTCGTAATAGGAATTAGTTCAACGAATAAATCAGCTTACCAAGTTTCAATAGTTTTGGCATAAATTGGCTCTGACATACAGACACACAGATATGACGAATCAATAAGAGTAGTCGGCTACGGAACCCTAAAAATATATAAGACTATGAAATCTACAATACATTTGGATACAGTGAATTCAATCAGTAGTTCATAATTTGTGGTCAATTACACTGGGGCGCCTTTCATGATTAACAGGAAACCACATTTATTTATAACATATAATTATTAATTAATAATTGTGTACTGCAATGTACCTTTATATTTACAAAAGATTAATATTTCGTTTAAAGCGTGTTTCCGGGGACATCAATTGTACGCAAAAGTATTTTTGTAATGAAATTAAGCAAGAGCAAGACTTACAAATTACAAATACTGTTTTCGTGGAACATTGACCAAAAGTAATGTAATATATAGTGTATTTAAAATCTCATATTCAGTACATACTATATATATATATATATATATATATATATATATATATATATATATATATATATATATATATATATATATATATATATAATTTGGAAAAGTTCAGCAGGCACTATGGACCTGAAGGCATTGGTCACGATGTCCAAGCCCGAATAAGAACTACCTGGACCAAATAACAAAAGAACACTGGTGATGTTTGCGATCGCAGAATGCCAAAGCTCAAATTGATCAACAAAAGTATCTTTCGAAGCGTCTTTTATACGGCATAGAATGCTGGCTATCACTATCTCAACACACTTAGGAGCTTCACGTCACGGAAATAAGGATGATATGGTGGATATGTGGAGTAACGCAGTCTTACCGCGACCGCAATACATTCATTCGAGATAGTCTTGGAATTCATGACGTAGCGGATAAGTTGCGCACCTACCCACTCCAACTATATCGGTGCTTTGCTACGTCAGTTCCTGGAGTTGGACCCCCGGGTAGCCAAAGAAACGATGGCTCGATATCGTGACGCATAACATGAGAGCCAATGGACCACCGAGTATGCTGACGACCATGCATAGTGGGCTAGATTGCGTAGAGGACAGACCCTGACTAGCGAAACAAAAAGCCGAGACTAATGCCATGTAGAAAGTGATGCTGGTATGTATACATTAAAAAATATATATTTTCTATATTAGATTCTATATTCTATTTAAAATAAGCTTTATACAACATAAAACACATATTTAAGAGATTATCTGTTTATCCATAAATTGAAGTTCATAAAAACATAATTTTACGAAGCATAAAAAAAATTGAAAACTTTTATCTACATTAATAATATATTTTTAAACCCTCATTACTCAGAGTAAAGGTACAAAGTAAAACTACAAGCATTAAAAGCAATATTCATATTTACATGCCAATAAAATGCGTGTTTAAATACATTGAATGATCATTAAAATATTATTTAAACAACAATTAGTAATTTGTTAATAAAAACAAATAGAAGGACTGATCGTTAAATTATTCATGATTCAATATTTGTACTTTTAGGGTTCCGTACCTCTATAGGACTAAAACAGAAACCTCATAGGATCTCTTTGATCTGTTTGTTCTTCTTTCAACGCCATTTATCACGTGGAGGCATCAAGTTGAAATTAATATCAAATATTCAGATCTTAGGTCTCTTGGATTACAGAGTTAACTTCCTAGAGAGTTGCTTCCAAGTTAACGCAAGCAAAAGATACGAGCATTTATGCGTCGTTTTTGCTACATTTTGTATAACTTTCAAATGAATGTTTCAAAGAAGTGGGAACTTACAATACAGAGAAAAGAAAAGGTACGAGAAATGGCAATTTATATTTTTATTACAAATAAAACTCACTGCAAGTTTATAAGTGTGCTTCATTTCATACAAAGTGAGTGCATACGCTTTAAGCTTAAGTTAATCAACTTTTATAAGTTGTATTTTTTGTTGATCTGCAATCTTGAAATTGATATGGAACCTTCGGTGGGCGGCTCAACTCGCACTTGAAGTGTTGCAGTTTTTATTTTGTTAACAAAAGAATGGTCACACATTTTGGTATGGTGAATATAAATTGACAGTATCTTAAGGGAAATATTTTGAATTCAGCCTGTACATATATTGAAAATATTGCATATTGTGTTCATTTAACAGTATCAATACAAATCCAAATAATAAAAAGAATAAGTAGACACGTAAAAAAACTCATAAATTATACAATTACCACAATATGATAATCACACTTCACTTATATTTAATTATAAACATCAAACTAACTGACTGAGGCCAGTCGTGGCGCAGGGGCACAAAGTGTGACTGTAAAATCTGGTTGTGGATTCGATCGAAAGAAATATTTATTTACATTTATATTTTCATTTCTTCGCTCTGATGTCCAGGCAAAGCGCGGCGTTGAGTTCCGCCACTCAACACGCAATGCCTCCAAAACTCGGCGGAAAGTGGGAAACGGAGTGCCTTAACACTAGGTTCCCTCTGCCTACCTTACTGTATGCGGGATACAGCGTGAAGCTGATTTATTTAACTCCGGAAAATTCTCAACAAATCACAATACGAAATAAATTAAAATATAAATGAAATATTATTACAACTAAAACAACTAACGGTAACTATTTATTTTCATTCAACCGACAACTTAACTAAATGAAAATTTCAATTTAGTTATGAGGCTAGCTGTCGGCATTCTAAAACGGCCAGACAATTTTATTATTACAGCTTCCTACTCTGAATGGATAAAAGGTTGAGGCCTTCTGGGCATGGCTACCTCCTGTTCAGCTGGCAGGCTGCCAGGGTACACTCCGCAGTACTGGCGCATGCATAAAATAGCCCTACGCAATAACAGTTTTTACTGCTCATAGAATAAAAACCGAAATGCAACGAAAACACTTATATATGGTCCACTGTACAGATACAAATCGACGCCAGCTCCATGCGCTGGCGGGTTTAACCTTAAACTTAGTAGTATAAGGTTAAAATTCTGGAAACGCCACGAAAAAACATGCTGAATTCAAATATGTTGACGCCATTGTGTTTCAAATAGGTTCTATATCAATAAAGCTGAATGCCTTGTATATAAACGGAGTCCGCAAGTTCCGATTTTGGGGTCCGCGTTTGATATTGCAGGTGTCTCGCAGTAGGTACTGAGGTTAGTGATTTAGATTTTATTATTTTGTAATATTTCTTGATTGAAAAATAGTAGTAAGAAATACTTACTTCTACAATACTTCAACATTTAAAAGATTAGACAGAGGGAACCTGAAGTTATGATACTTTTGTTCCCTACTTTCCGCCGAATTCTGGAGGCATTGGTTGTTGAGTGGCGAATATTAACGCCGCAATTTATTACCTAATAGCCAGGGCAAGGAAATGAAAATATTAAATATGTCATTTCCTCGATTGGCAATCGAACCCACATCCTATTTGATTTTGAGTCGCAACCTGTGCCCCTGCGCCAGGACTGACCATATGGTCAGTTTAGTCAACATTAGATAGAAACAAAGATACCTAAGATACCTATAATAGAAAGAGAGATACCTAAAATAATTCCCAACTTAAAGCGATATTCTTTATTTAAGAATAATTAAGCGTCAGTCAGTTTTAATCCAGTGTACATACAAAATGGAATACATTTGCTGATCGCGTTTCCGATTCCGTATTTAGGTTAATTAGAATATTCGCCGGTCGGTCTCTCGTAGAAAGTGCAATACATTTTTTACCGAATAAAAAATGTTCGAGTTAAAATCTACGTAGAAATTCAGATGTCGAAAAAGTAACGTAAAGGATTGCCATTGGAACTTGAGTACGACTTTATTTTATGATGAATAAAATTTAAGTCAAGTGCAGGTCGATCTCGCTTACAAATATAACTATGAATTACTGCTTTAGTACATAATAATAATTTATAAACTGTATATTAAATGGTTATTATTTTGTTATTTATTTTAATAACGTGGTTACTAAAAGAACGTTATCATTACAAGAAACAAATAATATTTTTCAAATAAACGTTTATTTATTACATTAATATCGGTGTTTGCACATATTTTGTAAAAAATAAAATAATAAACCTTCTGGGTTGAGGATGAGATTTTTTTTAAGCTGTTAGACATTTTCCCCATTTTTCCGCTTAATTCGCATCGCGTGTTCAGTGGCGGAACTAAACACCGCACTTTACCCCAACACCAGAACGATGAAAATGGTAATAATAAATATTTGATTTCTTCGAGTGGGAATCGAACCCACAACCTGTCAATTTTACTGGGTTCTGAAGATGGGGGTGCATAAGTTAAATATCAGTGATGTTAGTCGTAAAGGTAAGTAGTAGTAAAACAATAAAAAACACTTGCAAAATACATCTTCTAATTAACTTCAGTTTAGACAAAGAAAAGCTAATACAAAGCTTTGTTAAAAACAATCTTTTAAAAGTGATAGCAAAGGTGAACGAAGGTGGTTACAAAATATGCTAATGAAAAATAAACTTTACATATATTCTATTAAGGTTTATTTTGTATTATATTTGCGGTTCAGAAGGAGTACCCTGGTCTGCCCTTGGCTTTATGCCAGGATTTTCGTGTAGATATGGATGTCTTCTAGTTTTATGGCTTTCAGATAAATTATGTTGCCTGAAAATGTACACCGCAGCTAATGGGAAATATCTTAATGTGAGGCCAACATTACAGTATACATTCTATTAAGTGGTTGTTACTATATACTTTGTACATTGAAAAATATTTTAACATTTATCTTTGTGGAGAAAAGAAGCTAAGAGAAAAATATTATAACAATTCTTTAATTAGTTATTAAAATAATTTTCGGTGATTGACGTTTCGTAAAGGGCAATATGTAAATCTTATAAAATAACCGTATTTTGTATATTAGTACAATAAACTAATCGTCCATTGTATTATGTCCATCGAGTGTGACACGAGCCTATGAAGTATATACTTACAGAAAAGGACAATAAATCATTTTCTCGAGTAAGTTTTCCTACAAACTGTTACGTTTACATTCACACCTTTGTGCCTGTAAAACCAATCGTTTTAGAATAACCACGAAAAAAAAAATTAAATATAGATAAACACCTTATCTATAATATACATATAAAAGGACATGTATCTGACTGACTGCACGTACAGCCGTAACCGCTGTGCGTAGAAACGTGAAATTTGAACAGATCTTTATTTTCATAATCTGGACATCCACTAAGAAGGGATTTTGAAAAATTTTAAACCTAAAGGGATGAAATAGTTGAAAGTTGTTGTTGGTTATAAGTTGTAGGTTGAAAGTTTGTATGGATTTTTTTTTAAATCAGCACCGATTTTTATAAAATTTGAAATTCAGACTCTTAAAAATATTTCATTGAACCATGAAACACTGCATGGTTTTAAGGGTTCAAATAAGGGGTTGAAAGTTTATATGGAAAAATGTTTAAATCGCCACCGACTTTTATAAAAATTAAAATTCAGACTGTTAAAAATATTTTATTGAACGCGTGTTTCGTGGTTATTTTAGAATTCACCCCTAAGAGTGCAAAAAAGCGGGCGAAGCTGCGCGCGCCCACTAGTAAGTATTATAATAAGATAAAAAAAAACATTTAAAAGAATTCTCAAAACATAAAACAGCGTCATTGTTACAAAGCTTATTCAAATTCATATTTTCATAAGACTAGTTCCAGTTTTATTTTCGCTGTGTTGTTCGAGCAAACAGACTGTTCCGAGGCACCTACCTACCTGTTCGGGAGATAGCCGCGCTGAAAAATAACATAGCACAAACAACTTTCCACCAATTTATACTTTAGCTTTGTTGCAATATAGAGTTCTTTGCTTACAGTACATAAATTTAAGCTTTTTTTTCTCTACAATAAAATGGACGGGAGACAATATATTGTACAGACTGAATTTGATCTGCTTCTACTATAAATCGTACCTCGGAGAACGTAAAATATATTACTATCGCGTTCATACTTTGAAATTGTAAATCAACGGTATACGGTGTTAATATGTTTTGGAGAGATTTAATGGACTAATAATGTATGAAATTTGTATGGAAAATGTAAAAAAACTTGAACGTAGCGGAATTTGAAAGCTGTCCCATTCTGTCGTATAAGAATTTTGACGTAGATAGATGAGAACGTATGGCATAGTGATCGGAGCGTTTCAATAGCTTCCAAGAGGCGCGCGTTTAACTCCTGCTACGCTCAATTTTTTAGACGTTTTTTTTTAAACATTTTAAAAACGTTATTCCACACTTAGGAAAGAAAAATAAATAGCATTATCTTTTGCCAGACGATAATTCTTAAAAATTATCTTTTGAAAATTGTAAAAATCCCTACAGAGATGCTAACAACATATATAAGTTGTAACAAGCGTATAAAAAATTTCGACGTAGCTTGATGAGAACGTATGGCTTAGTGGTCAGAACGGCTGGTCGGTTGCCAGGAGGCGCCTGTTTGAGTCCCGCTACATTAAATTTTTTATACGTTTTCTAAATAAGTATTTTTATACGTTTCCTAAACAAACATTTTTCCCGAAGTATGAGATAACTTCAAAAATGTCATTAATAAAAACCGACAATTTAAAATCTCTAAATTCTGTCTAAATAAAGTACACCGAAACTACAAAAATTTAACAAATTAAAAGTAACTTTTGTTAACTTACCACATAATTAGCTGTAAAACGACCCAAAAAAAGTTCAGTTTCACTTAAAAACACAAAAGAAGTGAATAAGCTAGGGTATATTAACTGACACCATAATACCTAAACTGTTCTGGTCACTTAATATTTCGTGATGTGCTCCAATTAAAAGAACTGTGACGTTCCTACAATGGCCAAAGAATGAAATACTTATTGTTAAAAGTCACAATGGCCTGACTCCGAGGACAATATGGCCGCCTATTATTTTGAAGGAAAGAAAATAAGGTATTTTCGTTAATGAAGTTAAAGTTTAATTGCGTTTTGCAAAATGATCTTTTCCGAGACGACCGTGGTTACTGCGCGTTCAAATATACTCGAGTAGCGTCAGCAGAAAACATTCCAGTTAAAATTTAATCACAGTAATGTTTTAACCGTACTTTTAGAAGGGAAAGTTGTGGTAATAAAATGGAGAAAATATTATTTTGTTCTACACGCTTCTTTGTGTTAAACTTCAATAGCTTAATTATATGAAATATTGATGTATAATAATATATTTTAAATATTACATATATAATAAAAAAAAATTACTTTGTTCGAAAAAAAGTTTCAATGGTATTTCAATTTTATATCTAATTACACTTTCATTCTTACTGCTTTTGTATTTAATTATATGCATATTAAAACAATTCAAAGAATTTATGTCCTGGAATGTAGTGAAGTGGGATATAATTCGTTACCAAATAGCTAACAGTTGTTAAAGCATAAACTTTCCTCATTATTTTTTTTCTGCTTCACGCTGTTTCCCGCACACAGCAGGGTACCTAGTGTTAAGACACTCCGTTAAAAAAATATTGTGGTTAAAAAAATATTGTGGGATTGGATGCCTTAACTTATTTCTGGAATATAATTTCTGGTCGACTATTTTAATAGTACAATAATAATTATACTGATAAAAGTACTCAATAATACCAATACACTAAATACAGTACCCATTTCCGATGTATTGCTAAAATATACTATCCATAATCCCGGTCTGATAATTTATACGGTTGATATTATAAAGATAAAACTAATGTGAATGTATATTTTGTTTATCACATTTATATTCTGTCCCTACACGACTCTTATCAACGCGTAGGCCTCCGGCGTAATTACATTGGGAAGTCAATTGTGGGATTTGGCAGTGTTCTGTCTCTTAATCGATAGTAGGTTTCATTAAAAACTGTATTTGTGTGTGTATATATATGAGGTCGGTCGTGGTGCAGGGGCACAAAGTGGGACTGTAAACGAGACTGATTGTGGGTTCGATCCCCACTCGAGGAAATAAAATATTTACTTAAAATTATATTTCCATTTCTTCGCTTTGTTTTCGAGGCAAAGCGATTTCCGCCACACAACACGCAATGCTTCCAAAATTCGGCGGAAAGTGAGAAACGGAGTGTCTTAACGCTAGGTTTCCTGTGTATGCGGGATACAGCGTGAAGCCTATTTATTTAATATATATATACAGTATACAGTTTAAATATGTTAAGTTGCTAATTCCAATGAATAAGGAATGGAATGGAATGAAGAAATGGTCTAATAATAAAAAGAAACTTGGAATATTTATCTAAAGTTAGATAACAAATGTAATCTACATCTAAATCTACATTTTTTTTCAGCTTCACTGTGTATCCCGTACGGGAATCCTCCTCGAAATTTAACATTATGATATTTCGTTACTATTAAGACATTTCTAAAATCTAATCAAATCAGTTTCACGCTTTATTCCGCACACAGCAGGGTAGGCAGAGGGAACTTAGTGGTATGACACTCCGTTCCCCACTTTCTGCCGAATTCTGGAGGCATTGCGTGTTAAGTGGCAGAACCTAACGCTGCGCTTAACCTCGAAGCCAGAGCGGAGAAATGGAAATATAAATTTAAGTAAATATTTCATCTCCTCGAGTGGGGATCGAACCCACAACCAGTCGGTTTTACAGTCACACCTCGTGCCGCTGCGCCACGACCGGCCTCAAAGACATTTCTATGCTATCAATATTGATATAATTATATTAAAGAAATTCTACCCTCATCAGATCTCAGAGATCAAGAATCAAGCCATTCTCCGTTTTCGTTTGAATAAGTGCTTAGAAGTGAAAAAAGTGTGAGAAAATAAGTGATTCAACCAATTGGGAATCGAACCCACAACCATGGCGTCACAGTCACACTCTATACGATGGCATCAATCTAAAAATCCATAAATGATCGTAATATATTTGGTTTTGAGAAGCTATTACTACCAGATGCTGGTTTTAATGCAAATGAGCAAAAATCCTGAGAAATATATTTAACGCTGTTTGAAGCGAGGTAAAAAAAATACCAGTAAATTAACAGTAAAGTTCTCGAGAATTAAAATATAATGTAAAAACAAAGTTCTTTTATTTTTTCTCTTCTACAAATTATCACAGCAAGTTTTGAAATGTAAGAAAGTTTTGTTATTTGCTACAACTGCTTTTTAAATAGATATAATTTTAATATATTATTATTGTTTAAAAATGTACGAATAAACGAGAATTTGTATAGAATTCGATTCAGATACTGATTGCAAAAAAAGAAGTTATTAAGCCTAAATTAAGTAGCCTATATAATAAAATTGACATAAAAAAGAGAAACAGAGTAACACGTCACTCTACACTCTATTTTCATCTGTTTCACCATCCACTGCCTCAATTAGGTGTTCCCATGAAAATAAAAAAAACCCCATATCCCAAGCAGAGCTATTCCACTTCCACATTGGTATTCAGCCTACGCAACACTTAAGGAGCAATTGCAAGTTTCACACATAAAGTGGTCAATAAGCCGTTACAAGTGTGTAACCCCAACCCTCTGTACAAATGATTCTATTTAAGAGAATCATTCACAGTCCCTCAAAATGAACCAATATTTACAAATTCAACACTGAAACCCCACGAAATGGTCTATAGTGACATCCTTAGAATACATTACGGAGAGAAATCTCTGATGATTTGGTGAAATGCATTTTTTATTGTGTGTTTTCAAAGTAATATGTTTTTTGTTTGCTTTTTTTTATCAGCTTCACGCTGTATCCCGCACACAGCAGGGTAGGCAGAGGGAACCTAGTGTTAAGTTCTGGAGGCATTGCGTGTTGAGTGGCGTAACTCAATACCGCGCTTTGCCTCGACGCCAGAGCGAAGAAATGAAAATATAAATTTAAATAAATATTTTATTTCCTCGAGTGGGGATCGAACCCACAACCAGTCGATTTTACAGTCACACTTTGCGTTACTGCGCCACGATTGGCCTCTAACATAATGTTAAACATTCATTTTTTAAAACAATTTATTTAATTGATTTATTTTCTTAGGCAAAGTGAGCCTAGTGTTAAGACACTCCGCTTCCCACTTCCAATGAATTATGAACGCATTTCATATCCTCGAACGGGAATCAAACTCACAATCCATCACATATTGTCACACACTTATACCTCTGCACCACGACTGCCTAAGCTAAATAAACCATAAATTTACAAATATTTTTTATATAATTTCGGGCTACCATTTTGATCTGGTGACAGAGACCATCCTCTGTTTACTTCCCTTCAGGGATAGATTAGGTTAGATTGATAATGGCGGGTCGTTTGTAAGGCATTCTGAAAACGGCATCAGAATTCCGTGCAGTGGCGTCGGGTAAGCTTTCTGATTTTCTTGTCAAAAAATCGACGCTGGATGAAGATTAATGTTTTTTTATAACTTTGATACTTACATATACTGGTATGAAATATTATTTACACGTTATATTGTGTGTATCTTTTATTTTTGAACGAGAAAATATATAGATAAAAAATGTATGTTTCTTGTCCACGTCGTCGTCTTGTTACTAGTAATAAAAAAAAAATCAGTTTCACGCTGTATTCCGCACACAGCAAGGTAGGCAGAGGGAACCTAGTGTTAAGACACTCCGTTCCCCACTTTCTGCCGAATTCTGGAGGCATTGCGTGTTGAGTGGTAGAACTCAACGCCGCGCTTAACCTCGACACCAAAGCGAAGAAATGGAAATATAAATTTAAGTAAATATTTCATCTCCTCGGGTGGGGATCGAACCCACAACCAGTCGGTTTTACAGTCACACCTCGTGCCGCTGCGCCACGACTGGCCTCACTAGTAATAAATTTTATAAATACAGTTTCGATATATTATATTAAAATATCTTTATTTCACATTGGGCAGCCAAAATATTGAATATTATTATGCAAAAAAATCTATTTGATCTAAAGGCAATATTGTGTAATTACTATTTAGCTTCTCATTTTCAATTAAGCTTATTTACTCTGTAAAGGAATATAATGTGAAGAAGGCCAGTTGAGGCCAGTTGTGACGCAGGGGTACAAAGTGAAACTGTAAAATCGAAATATTGTGGGTTCGATCACCACAGGAAATGAAATATTTGTTAAAATTTATATTTCCATTTCTTCGCTCTGGTGTAGAGCCACTCAACACACAATGCCTCCAGAATTCGGCGGACAGTAGAGAACGGAGTGTCTTAACATTAGGTTCCCTCTGCCTACTTTGCTGTGTGCAGCGTGAAGTTGATTAGTTTACCACATCACCTAAAATGCTTTAAAAACCATTTGAAAATAAAAAATAAAAGAAATACACAAAAAAGTATTTGCCTACTATAAGAACTGTGGGTACTCGACGTTATTTCAGCTCGTTAAACCGTAAATATTTTCGAGGCAAAACTTCAACTTTCAACTAGAAAGTTTGTAGAGCAAAAATATTGACGACTTAACAACAAAACGCTTAGATGCATGGATATTTGAGAATTGGGCCAATTAGAAGCGATGCAAAGGCCTAGGATTTATTACTTTACTAACTCGAGGTATGCCAGTAAAGTAACTCGCAGTTAGTACTCATTTAAAAACGATTAATAATATCACTTTATTTTATTTACACTTGAGGCCAATCATGGTGCAAGAGCACAGAGTGTGACTGTAAACGCGACAGGTAGTGGGTTCGATTCTCACTCGAGGAAGTGAAATGCTTCGCTCTGGTGTTGAAGCTAAGCGCGACGTTGAGTTCTGCCACTCAACACACAATGCTTCCAGAATTCGGCAGAAAGTGGGGAAGAGTGTCTTATCACTAGGTTTCCTGTGCCTACCCTGCTGTGTGCGGGATACAGCGTGAAGCTGATTTGATTTGATTTTATTTTTAAAAATGGTGTACGTAAAACCTAAACGCAAAAAATAAATAAATATTTCGAAATCAAGACGAATACGCCTCCTACAACCACCCTCGTGTCCCATCTCGTATTCGCAACGCGAGCAAAAACCCGTTGCCAATTCGAAAACACAATTTCGATATAGGACAATTACTATGTGATCTGTATGTTTAATGTGTACTGTGAAAAACGATTTGTTTTCAAACTAAATTAAAATTTAAAAAAAAATAACAAATCAGCTTCACATCAGAGTAGGCAGGAGGAAGCTAGTGTTAAGACACTCCGTTCCCAGCTTTCTGCCGAATTCTGGAGGCATTGCGTTTTGCTGAACTCAACGCTGCGCTTTTCCTCGACACCAGAGCGAAGAAATGGCAATATAAATTTAAGTAAATATTTCATCTCCTCGAATGGGAATCGAACTCACAACCAGTCGGTTTTACAGTCACACTTTGTGCCCCTGCGCCACGACTGGGCTCTAAATTAAAATTATTACGAGTAAATTTAATTTATACAAAGACTGATGTTGTATATTATATTGTATTAAAACGCAACGTTGAATTTTACATCTCATCGGTGATCAGGTGTTTTACATCTGATCGGCGGTGATTTATCGAAAATTAGGCGGAAAGTGAGTAATAGAGTATCGGAACTCAACGCCGCACTTTGTTTTATACAACGAAACAATAAAAATAATTAAAATAAAATTATTCAACCGTTTGAAAATTAAACACAACCACCGGTTTTACAAACAGACTGCGTCATCTTTATTATCATATTTTTTTATGTAAGCACTATATTATATAAGCATTTACTTAGTAACAAAAGTAGTTTAATAAAGCAATTTCGTTAGATCTCAAGGGAATAAAATATTAATTTTAATTTTTCGCTTTCGTAATTTGATAAAGGGTAAGCACGGCGCTAAGTTCCGTTACTCAACACGCAATCCCTCAAATTTAGCAGATAGTGGAGAACGGTAGTGCCTTAACGGGAACGGAGTGTCTTAACACTAGGTTTCCGCCTTTCCTCTGTTTATCCTGCTATGCAAAATATATTACGCAATTATTTAAGCATGGCTGTTCAGCAAAAAGTGACATTTATCCATTATCACGTAAGATTCAGTTTTTATATTAAAAAACGTCCTCGAAGTTATGAAAAGGTTAAGACAATTCTACAATTGAAATTGAGAGAGCCTCGTAAAAAAATATGGATATAAAGTTGTAGAAAATGTAAGCTATGAATATTGAATGGATTATAAAAATAAAACATTGTTTTATAGAAGAATTCTTAAGATGGAGTCTGTAATAAAATATCAAGTATTGTCTCAATATCCAGGACTTTTCTAATACAATTTATTTAAAGTAAAATGTAGAATTCATAGATCAATCTATCTATATAACTGAATAGTAACCAATTGTAATTAGAACGGGTATTTTATTACATTTCTCCCTATCTTATACTTGGGGCTTCGCCCATCTGGTTGCCAATTAACCTTTTTAACGGATGGTTACGTAAAAACCATTAACGGAATGTTATATAATAACCTACAGCCTTGCTTAATAAATGGACTAGATAACTCAAAAAAAAATATTCGAACCTGAACTTAAGCCTAAAATAGTTCCTAAGATTTTTTATGTGGAAATTTGATTGGATTGTGTATTATTTTAAATTATGTAATGCTTGTGAATTTTATGCTCTGTTTGTTTCCCTAAAAAAAAAAAAAAAATTAGCGTTGCCTTTATTATAAAATTTATTACCACACAATTTACCCAATCTCTAAATTTAACTAAAAATAGAGAGAAAAGTGACTTATTTTTATTACATACGATAACAAAAACAATACAACAAAAGGAAAATCCAATCTTATTTGACAAATATCTTATCTGGTTCAGCAAGGTAAAACACAGGGAGCACCACATTGTAAAGATATATTAGAAATCAATACGGGTGAGCAGTGCCGCGAAAAATCAAAACGACCTACCGATATCGCGGAGATTAAAACCATCCCCATTTTTGTCTATGATTTATGACGTAACGGCCTATTGATAAAATTGTATCACATACACTATTATTTCCGTCTACCCGCATTTTATGGTTTAGGTAATTCACTTTGTATATGTATAATATATGAATTTTCTATATAGAGATTTCGTTAAATAATTAAGAAAATAGATAAAAAATATTTTGTAGCTTCTTTTCTAAGTTACAATAATAATTATTATTTAAAATATGGAGTATAAGCAGAATAAGCTATATTCGAAAATGATTATATTTTGAAAAATTAACTATTAAATAAAATAAATATAATTTAGGTAGAGTTTGACGTTACGATGTATTTAAATAAAATCAAATTAGCTTCACGCTGTATCCCGCACACAGCAGGGTAGGCAGAGGGAACCTAGTGTTAAGACACTCCGTTTCCCATTTTCTGCCGAATTCTGGAGGAATTGCGTGTTGAGTGGCAGAACTCAACGCCGTGCTTTGTTACGATATATTTATGTATACATAACCAAGCAGAAATTAAAAATATATATATAAAAAAAGTTAAATATATATTTAATTTACTTTTAGTTTGTTAAAAAATGATTTAGACAAAATTTTTAAAGAATTGAAGTAATCGCGTAGCTAAATAACACCTTTGTAGAGACTCATATTGTGATACCAGCTCGCCAGATAGCTCATATCGGAAATGGCTGCCATTATTAGTGCTCACCCGCATTACTGGTCGAGATAAGCAAAGGAATTGCAAAGATTTTGTTACATTTATTAACGTCGTTTTAGCACTCGATTATTTTAACGATTTCCTTGAGTTTAGAACTAAAGAGTTTCGGAAACGGCTTTTAAAATAATGGTTTTTGTCTTCGTGCCGCCATTTTGGACACTATGTGTTGGGTTGTGACATTTGTGGGGATTTGATATGTTTTATTTAAGTGATTTAATATTCAAATATTTACTTGGAGAAATCAAGGTAGATTTGTTAGTTAATCTATACTTACAATAAATCTGTAGAGAGGTCAATTCTGTACATGAAATATATTTTCAAAATAACTATCAGGGGGTGATTAGTGATCAATACTGATGCCAAAAATGCAATCAGTTCAATTTTTGTATGTCTGTATATGTTCTTTATAGAAACAAAAACTACTTGACGGATTTTAACAAAACTTGGTACAGTTATTCTTCATACTCCTAGGCAGGTCATAGTATACTTTTCATCACGTTACAATCAGTAGGAGCAGAGCAGTGAAAGGAAATGTTGAGAAAACCGGAGAAGTTACTTGATTTTTTAAGCTTCCGTCGCGTGTGCAGCCTTAATGGTTACAGCTACAGCAAAACCATGTATAACGGAAATATTCTACATAAAATTCTAAATAAAATATCCCAAGACAGCATATGTCTATCTATGGTTGACTCACAAAATCATATTAGAAGTCATTATAGTTGTCAATCAATTCTGCTTATTAAGTCAATAATCATGTATTTTAAGCGGGCGAAGCCATGGGCGGGCCGCTAGTATATAATATGGCTGAATTAACTAAAAAAATTTGTATTGTTCTTGTTTATTGCTTCACGTTATGGGAGTAGCGGGGTAGCCAGACGAATTCTTTTTTGAGGCAAATTTAAATTTAAGTTCTATTTGTCTACTATTTATTAGGAATGAAAATCATATGAACAAAGAATCTCTATGAAACAAAAAATATAATACAATACATTGTATTATATTTTTTGTTTCATAGAGACTTATTTTTTTATAGATCATTTACAAGTGATCTATAAAAAAATAAGTAAATAAAAAAGAAAAATTAAACAAGATAAATTGGTTGTTTTTTATTTCTCAGTAAAGCTTATTACTAGTTACAATATATTTCCAATTACATATTTATCTATACCATACCTAGTTTACTTGGAAATCTATTGTAAAAGTAGCCTTTTTACAGATAATAAAGAATTATATTTCAAATCTATCTTTAAAATAAAGTTGTAACTGATGGCTATAGAAAATATATATATATTTTGGATACATAGAAAATATATATATATTTTTGTTCTAAAAATCGGCGTCACTCAATTTTTCGAGACATTACGTGTTGTGGAACTTAACGCTGGGCTTTCGTTTTGAAGCCAGAGCAAAGAAATTAAAAAATAAGAAAAGAATTAAAAAATATTATTCATTATATTATGCCACAACGGCCTCTAATCTATTATTAGTGTCATTTATGAATGTAATGTAATAAGTAGCTTAATAGCTTAACATTTAGAATTTGTTATATTTCAAACCGCTAATAAATAAAAAAGATACATCAATTTAAATAATCCTGTTTGACAAAATTGCAATAAAAATTATTGAATTGGCTAAAACCTAGGTTTCAATATATTAATATTGAGTTTAGAGTAATCTTTTTATCTGGATAGATATGTTATTTACTAAGGCATTTATATTTTAGGTAATTTAACAAATACTGTAAATAAAAAATGGTACAGATTTATATTTTCTGCTTTCTGCCCAAATTCGAGTCACTGCGTGCTGAGTGACGGCATTTAACGAAGAAATTACAATAATATAATTATAATATATTTCACCGAATGGAGATCGAACCCTATTAGCGCGTAACCGTCCCACGTTGTCCCGCTGTGCTACAATGGTTCACGTTTCATTTCCAAATATTGTGGAGCAGACAGACAGAATCTAATTATTATTTACTTCGTCGTTCAAGTTAACGCGAATTTTATGCTTGAAATACCTACATATATTTTCATTACAACATTTCCAAAATCGTAAAAGCAACATTAAATTTCAGGACAAAAAATTAAAATAAACACAAAAATATTTCTGGATGACGAAAAGCCTCAGAAACGATGACATTATCAAATATTCTCTCTAATATAAAACCTTTTTAAATTCCACCCTTACAAAACTCCTTCCAAGCAAACAAGCGAGCCACATAACAGAATAAGTAAATGAATAAACAATTATAAACCTCCTACAGTTTTTAAACGGTTTTAAAGGATTTTTTTGTACGGTATAGGGGCTCATTATTTGCGGACGTCACCCATATCCAGCCCGAAATGTTGGTAATGGTGGAAAATGTTGAAAATTGGACTAAATATTTCCCTCAGCCGCAAAGGAATTGTTCAAATACCAGGTGGTGTAAGATTTTTTTTATAAAAATGGAGATTTTTTTGTTGTTTTGTCTTCTTATCGCAATAATATAGCATAAATAAATCAGCTTCACGCTGTATCCCGCACACAACAGGGTAGGCAGAGGGAACCTAGTGTTAAGACACTCCGTTCCTCACTTTCTGCCAAATTCTAGAGCATTGCGTGTTGAGTGGCAGAACTCAATGCCGAGCTTAGCCTCGACATTAGAGCGAAGAAATGGAAATATAAATAAATATTTCATCTCCTCGAGTGGGAATTGAACCGAGTGGGAATTTGGAGTCACGCTTTGTGCCCCTGTACCACGACTGGCCTCTATATATAGTATAAATTGCTTGATATTATAATTTTTTCAATATCTGTAGCACATGGTATGTATGAAGGAATTTTATGAAAAACAAATAGTTAACATTTCATTTTACACCAGAAAAATATATATCGGGGAAAAAAAATATACTTAATTTACTAAATAAAAAAGTAATAGAGGCCGGTCGTGGCGCAGCAGCACGAGGTGTGGCTGCAAAACCGACTGGTTGTGGGTTCGATCCCCACTCGAGGAGATGAAATATTTACTTAAATTTATATTTCCATTTCTTCGCTCTGGTGTCGAGGTTAAGCGCGGCGTTGAGTTCTGCCACTCAACACGCAATGCCTCCAGAATTCAACAGAAAATGGGGAACGGAGTGTCTTAACACTAGGTTCCCTCTGCCTACCCTGCTGTGTGCGGGATACAGCGTGAAGCTAATAAAAAAAAATAAAAAAAAAGTAATATGACACGGCGTTGCACCACGTGCCTGTCATTTTAATAGTGATGCGCCCTTCATTGGACCCCTTCATAAGAATCAACTTATGACAAAATGAATTCTGATATTCTAATCAATTAATATAAGACCAAACCATAGGTAATATATTATTCTAATTGAAATAATAATAACTGACTTTCATATTAAAATTTTATAATTATAATTTATCTTTAATACATCAATATCTTTTTAACTGTGCCGTGTGATCCCGGCCTAGAATAGGATCATCCTAATACTGGTGGTGTCGTAAGAGGCGACTAAAGTACGTGTGGTAGAGTCACGTCGCCAGCAATGGCAACACGCATGGGGAGACCCAACCGGATCATTACCACCCCCGGCATTTAGCAACCCCGGCGTGAAGTAGTGGCCTTATGCCACTGCGTTTCGCATCAGGTAATGCCGTGCTCCGGAGCCCAACCCACCTTACAGGCAGGCAACGCACCTGTAGCTCCTCTGGTGTTGCACGGGGTCGTGGGCGGCGGTGATCACTTACCATCAGGTGACCCGCACGCTCGTTTGCCTTGTCCTTTCCATAAAAAAAAAACGCACAGATAAAAGAAAAACAATTATTACATAAAGTTCTATTATATAATTTTGCCTCTTTTGTTGCTTTTTTCACACTCTACGTTAGAGACAACTAGCAAATATATAACTGTCATAGTAAATTAAATTTACGTTATAGACTGTAACAATAATTAATTAAATATAGAGTATTAAATGAAATCTAACTTTTATTTTAAATCGCGTATACTTTCATCTTCTCGTCAATTTCTCCTTTATTTATGTTAAACCGAAAGAAAGATGAAGAAACTAGAATTAAAGAAAGTATAAAAGAATCGTATAGTGCGCGTTTACAAATGATATACACCTACATACAGAGTATCATTCATAGTCGATGTCATTATGCGACACATTACCCACAAAAATCCCTTTCCAGTGGTGATATTTGCGTTTTACGGTGAACCTCAATTTCACATTTATTGTGGATTTGATTTCCAATATTTTATTTGCTTTATATTCGCACAGGCTGTTCCACATGTTATTTTTTATTATTTTTTTTTATCAGCTTCACGCTGTATCTTGCTAACAACGGGGCAGGCATAGGAAAGTGTAGTGTAGTGTTAAGACACTCCGTTTTTCATTTTTCGCCGAGTTCTGGAGGCATTGCTTGTTATAAATATTTCATTTTCACAAGTAAAGATCGAACTCACAACTAGTCACATTTACAGCCAGACACTTTTTCCCCTGCGCCACGAATGGCCTTATTTTTTCTATTTTTTTATTGTGGTTTTTTTCTGTTAACTTAAAAAAACCGGGTTGAAATTATGATATTACAATTTGATCCACATATTCTCTCTATCGATACTACAATTTCAGTGAGTTGATTGATGAAACTCCACGTGATCGTTTTAGCAAATAAATTGCCAACGGTAGTGCCGTATTGAAATTTAAAGTTCTGTTGTTGAGGCCAGCTATTGTATAATAAAACGTATTACTTACTAGCAGAGTTGAAGAGTTTTCTGTTTTAGGGTTCCGTACCTCAAAAAGTAAAAACAGAAATCAAAAGGAACCCAAATAGGATCATTTTATTGTCCGTCTATCCGTCTGTCAAGATCATTTTTGTTGAGATCGCGTGGAGTAATATAGCTGAAATTGACATCAAATATTCAAGTCTATGGTCTCTTGAACAGAAAAAAATCAAACTTTTAAATGAACGCAATCAAAAGATACGAGCATTTATGCATTGATTTTGCTACATTTTGACTGAAATTGAAACAGAACCCTCGATGAGCGAATCTAAGTCGCGCTTAGCCGTTGTTTCTATAAAAGCAAATCTTGTTTATCGAAGGAACATGTCAATTACTTTAAAAGCTCCACGAGAAATCAAGACGTGTACACATTTCATATTTATAGTCTACATGTGAGTATCATTAATCTTAGCAATAAATATCGGTGTTATTTCTTCCCCTCTTGTCTCAGTAGGCGGCTGTTATGATCCCCTTTGATGGCCACCGTAGAGCAAGCACTTAATAAAATGCGTTTTTTCAATTTATTCTTTTTTTTTCTTTCGGCTATATTTCATATATGACAGGGTAGCCGGAAGGAACCTCACTTTATGCTGAATTTTCGAGACATTGTGTGTTGAGTGGCGGAACTCAACTCAACTGTCGCGCTTTGCCTTATTACCAAATGCAAAGAAATTAAAATATTAAAAAATAATTATTCATTTCCCCGTGTAGCAATTGAACTCTACGCCGCGCTGTGCCTCGACACCAGAGCGAAGAAATGGAAATGTAATTTTTTTTTTTTTTTTTTTAGCTTCACGCTGTATCTCGCACACAGCAGGGTAGGCAGAGGGAACCTAGTGTTAAGACACTCCCTTCCCCACTTTCTGCCGAACTTTGGAGGCATTGCGTGTTGAGTGGCAGAACTCAACGCCGCGCTTTGCCTCGACACCAGAGCGAAGAAATGGAAATATAAATTTAAGTAAATATTTCATCTCCTCGAGTGGGGATCGAACCCCAGTCGGTTTACAGTCACACTTTGTGCCACTGCGCCACGACTGACCACAGAAAATGAAATGTAAATTGAAATAAATATTCAATTCCCTCGAATGGGGATCGAACCCACAATCGTCCCATTTACAGTCACACGTTTGAACCACTGCGCCACGACGGCCTCAATTCTTCCTATTTTTCATAACGTAAATTTTTCAGTCAACATGCGATGAGAAGCATAGTAATGTTTGTAAGGGTAACTTAGGGTACTTTTACTGCGGCGTTTCACTCGGTTAGTTCTATACAACTTGTTTACCCGGTATGGTATTTTAAAAACTTCCTTTATAAAATTTAGCTAGCTCTCTCATGTATGTAATGTTATTTATGTAAACAACTTGAATAGGTAGCGAAACATACTTACAGTACTGTTGATAGAATTTATAAGGTTCTCCTGGTTTTATAATATATGTTAAACTTAAAAGTACTCTCAAATACAACAGGATAGTGAAGAAAGAACATAGTATTACTCCCACTTTCATTGCGTGTTGAGTAGCGGAACTTAACGCTGCGACTTTTTACCTTGAACCCAGAGCAAAGACCGAACCTACAACCATCGCAATACAGTCACACGCTTGTGTCCATGCCACCAGGCAACGCCTCCAGAATTCGACCGAAAATGGAGAACGGAATACCTTAACACTAGGTTCCCCCTGCCTACCCTGCTGTGTGCGGGATACAGAAACGCTAAAAAAAATTCGCAACAATAGAATAATATTTCTAAGTATCAAGTTTACACTTAGAAATGACGCGTTTTATTCGCTTTATACAGTTCAAGACGATGTTGACAGCTTTGCAACATCCCAAAGGAAATGCCGCTGAAACTTAACAGGTCTTATTTTAGCCCAGAATAGATTGTGAGGGAATGACTAATGGACTTTTTATTGGTATATAAATTTTAAGCAAGTTATGATGCTTCTATCAAAAATATTAAACAAAAATAAGTAAACTTTGAATTAATCCAATTTTACTTTTAATGCTTTTAAGCTAGGATGCGACAGATTTCAATATACTTATTTTTTATAAAAAAAAACAGCTTCACGCTGTGTCCCGCACGCAGCAGGCTAAGCAGAGGGAACCTAGTGTTAAGACACTCTGTTCCCCACTTACTTTTTTACAATAATATAAGTTTAAGGACCAACTACTACTACTAGGGGCAATAGTACTTATTATAGTTACCAATAATTGGGCTTTTCGATTAAAAAATCCAACGTCAAACTTCTGCATACAAAGAGTACTCCATCAAAAATTTCGTTCTCGGTTAAAACTCGTAGCAATCCGTTAAGCTTTTAACGTTTACTGGTGAAGTAACGAAAAAGCAACCATTTAGTGTAGGTATAGTATCAAAGTGATTCCTAGACCATTTTGGTCGCCCGAAATGCGTCGGACAACAAACAGGTATAATATTTTAATAGTTTTTGGGGCACTTTACTTTTACATAAAGGCAATTTCAATGCTTTTAAACGTTGGTACACCGAAAAATTAAGCATATGACATTCTGTATCTAAGCTACAGATTGACATATCTATTATACAGGACAGGTTAAACTTATAGTATATTGCTGATTTTTTTTTCAGCTTTACGCTGTATTTCGTATATAGCAGGGTAGGCAGAAAGAGCCTAGTGTTAAGACACTCCGTTCCCTACTTTCCTCCGAATTTTCGAGGCATTGCGGGTTGAGCGATGAAACTTAAGAACACGTTTTCCCTTTACACCAGATCAAAAAATTTGAATTTTAAATATTTCATTTTAATCCCCCAAGTGGAAATTGAACCCACATTTTATCACGTTTAGTCACAAGCTTGTCCCCCTACGCCAAGACTGGCTATATATCTATCAATACCTCAATATATTACTCATATTTAAAATAATTTTTCACCTACAAATCAAGTAAACCCATAGAAACGATTTTACCAACTCTGACCTAACCAAAATATTTATAACCTTTAAAAACTATTTTACCTAACAGCTACTACAGCAGCGCATTTTGTTCGACATTTTATGTGCAATTATATAAAAAAAAATTGGCGTGAACCCATTTTGAGATAAATAACGCCGGCTTGTGTGGTAATACATAAATTGGGAGGACTTTTGACAGCTATCCGATAAGACTGGGGAGCTGAGGGGACTTTATCACGAACATAATCGGCTCGACTCGGACAAGGGGAAGTCCATCGACATCGTCCGGGGAGATGCGGTTTCTAATTGTACTTCCACTTAATTAGTGATGTTGGTTGGAAACTAGGTATGGAATATGAGTATAATAAATTGAGAAGAGAGTTTTATTTGTTACCAAAAAAAATCATTCAATTATAAATTACCAATAATGTCATGAATGGCCATTTTTTTTTTAATTTTGTAGATGATTGATTATGAAATAAAAATAAATCACAAATTCAGTCAACCGTTTTTATTGAAAATAATGATAAAACACAAATAACTAAGACTGTTTGAAGCTCTCAATGGTAATACATTTATATTTTTGAAGAGAATGAATTCCACTATGCGTATAATATCCATGGTCCTGATGTCCCTATTTCCACCTAAAATCAAATTATATAAATCAAATCAGCTTCACGCTGTATCCTGCACTAAGCAGGGTAGGCAGAGGGGACCTAGTGCTAAGACGCTCCGTTCCCCACTTTCCTAGAGTTCTGGAGGCTTGTGTGTTGGGTGACGGAGCGGACACCAGAGCGAAGAAATGAAAATATATATGTAAAAAATATTTCATTTTCTCGAGTGGGGATCGAACCCACAACCAGTCGATTTTACAGTCACACTTTGTGCCCCTGCGACACGACTGGCCTCACTTCCACCTATTTAAAGATATTAGCTAGTCGAAATACCTTTTTTTTTACCAGTAGGAAAATAACAAATACAAACATACTACCATACACAGAGTAGCCCATAGCCCTTCAAGCATTGCATACTATAGAAAATATCCCAACTAAACCAGTACCAAAATTAGAACTAAAATCCCAAACTAATTTAGAAAAATTACAATTACAGTACCAAAATGCACCAACAATTTCGTGAGTAACCCTCAAATTTCAACATAAATCCATAGGCTTCGGGTGAAAGCTAAAAAACCTACCGGGGACGGAACAATGGAGAATAAACATCACAAAAATAGATGAGTGACGGGTCTTTTGTCATGCGAAATTCAGCGTCGTCTAAGGAAACGATTATTATTATTAATATGAAACTGGGGAATATGGTGGGTATCTAATGTCATTTTTTATATTTACTTTTTTGGTATTGTGTAGCTTATAGACTTTTTTTCGGTTTATAGTATAAATGTATGTATTCAATATATTTACATAATGTTGTGCTTAATATTTTTTACAAGAATTATTAAAACTTTGTTTAGTAAAAATAATTGTTTAGTTGTTTTTAACAAGCGGCTCACTGATAAATTGAAAAGAAAAAAGATTTATTAATTAGAATTCGAATACTCCTTGAAAATTCGGGGAAAAGTGGGGAACGAAGTATCTTCAAACTAGATCCCCTCCGCCTTTACTGAACCCTGCTCTATACTGGGTTCAGCGAGAAACTGAAAAAAAATCATCAGAAATATAAAAAAATAATTCGAACCACTACATTTATTGATATAATAACAACAAAGGAAAACTCGCCAATAATGAACCAGTAAGCAAAGCTTAATAAAAACAACTAAGCATCAATTACCAATCTCCCACAGCCGGGCGATGGGAGTCTACAACCGCCAGATTATTTGCAAATTGATTCAATTTGCCGAACACGCCTACGCTTTTAGACCAACTTATATAAACGGAACGGATACGTCGTTCACAGAATAGCTTAAACGCCGATTTTCACGCACATAGCGCTCGCAGGCTCAAGTGTGTATGTGCAACTGTCGCCGATTTCTTTTTTTATCCAATTTTGACAGAAGAAAAAAGAGTATGTGAAAAATTTTATGCGAACAAAATATTAAATAAATAAATTAAATCAAATTAAATCAGCTTCACGCTGTATCCCGCACACTGCAGGGTAGGCAGAGGGAACCTAGTGTTAAGACACTCCGTTCCCCACTTTCTGTCGAATTCTGGAGGCATTGCGTGTTGAGTGGCAGAACTCAACGCCGCGCTTAACTTCCACACCAGAGCGAAGAAATGGAAATATAAATTTAAGTAAATATTTCATCTCCTCGAGAGATCGGACCCAGGACCACTAAGCCATGCGTTGAACGCATGGCTTAGTGGTCAGAGCGCCTGGTCGGTTTCCAGGAGGCGCGGGTTCGAGTCCCACTGCGTTCAAATTTTTATACGTTTTCTAAATAAGTATTGTATAAATCATATTTAAAAAGCCACATACTAAAGCAACTCCTATCTCCCATCATTTAACAACAACAAAAACCCTTTAAAACCACCAAAATAGTTCAGCAGCCGATCTTACTCCAATATCCATACAATATACAACAACAGCACCAATCACGGAATCCTTTATAAAGTTCTAAATGACGAGAGGCAAAGTTAATCCGTGTTTACAATTCTGTCCGGCTCCGTGGCCCTGGGACCAATAGCCCGAAAACTATGGAAGTCGTCATGTTGCCAGGTCAAACTTTTGTAATTATGGTTCTTATGGATACCCTCGACATCTGCTGTCTTTATTATAGTGGCAGCGACCATTTTTGTTTTAAAGTTTACTTTTTAATGAATTTTATTTGTGTTTTTTTTTGTTGTATTTGATTTATTTGAGTGTTAGTGACATTTCGCACATGAAAGCTTTCTTTCGTATTTTTCTTTATTTACTAAAATTATCTAAATCCTTAATAATTGAGGCCAATCGTCGTCGCAGGGGCACAAAGTGTGACTGTAAAACCGACTGATTGTGGGTTCGATTCCCACTCGAGGAGAAGAAATATTTACTTAAATTTATATTTCCATTTCTTCGCTCTGGTGTCGCGAAAGCGAGGCGTTGAGTTCTGCCACTCAACATCCAATGCCTCCAGAATTCGGCAGAAAGTGGAGAACGGAGTATCTTAATACCAGGTTCCCCCTGCCTAACCTGCTGTGTGCGAGAAACAGCGTGAAACTGATTTTATCTAAATTTTCACCTTTTGTAAAGATTAATTTATAATGATAATAGTCATTGACTATTAATAATATAAGCTGTAAAATCAAATAAGAGAAACATAAGTTACTAAGTAATAATATCTCTATATCTTACTTGTAAAACTAGAAAACGTATAAAAATTAAAATAAATTAGTCAAGTTTACTATAAAAAAAATAATTTCAAAAGTGACTAAAAATCCAAACTCTTCATACAACAACTTTAGACACCTAATCCTAGACTAGTGTAAACAAAACAAATTGCTCTTTTACAGTGTAGCGGTGTAACTCGTTTATCGCCGGTCACTTATACGTGTACACTTGTATACTACGGTTGACGAGTCGTGGCCGCCGTGAAATTAGCTGTAAATGACTGCACAGATTTGAGTTTAGGATTTTTCTCACTTTTGCCCTTTTCTGTCTGAGTGGACAATGTGCAAATTTTCAGAAAACTTGACAAGGCAGCCACAACTCGTCAAACGTACTGTACAGTACCTTTAACTAGCATTGATTGGATCTGTTATGCGACGCGCGTTAGCTCTTCATTCTAGCCATTTCAAAGGACATCAGGGTTTTAGAGAGGCATTGCGCGATTTTGTTTATTTTAGTTTTTGAGGACCTGTAGTTTATTTAGTAGATGCGAATGCGAAATTTTATTTAATTTTATTTCTAAGAATTCCGTTATTTTTCAATGTACAGTCATAACTCTCCGTTTTATTTGACATTCATTAAATAATATTGTCATATGAAACGGATAAAAATCAGAATATAATGTTTGTAGACGTTTTTTTCATATCGGCATGAAAAATTTAAAATATTTATATAGGTTAACGAACTTTCTAACCAAAAAATATAAAAGGTGATCTAGCTGTATTCTACATTCTGGCTATCGTTTTTGTTAATACAAAGAGCGGAATTTGGTAGTTCCGTGTAGTAGTATTTTTATTGGCAGGTAGTAAATGTTACTTCACGCTAGGTTACGCTAGGCTACAGAGTTACTTCCCGCTAGGTTCTCACTACCTACTGTGGTAGTGGGAACCTATGTTAAGTAACTCTGTTCTTCACTTTCCACTCAACTTTCAAATAAAGTGAGGAAATGAAAAGAATTCATTCCCCCAAGTGGTAATCGAGCCCACAACCGTCGCGTATAAGGTCAGGCGCTATACCACTGCGCTATGACGGCCTCATAACTTTCCTTGATAGTCATTCAATACCATGTATTGAAACGCTACTACGTAATTTGTCACTTAATTTTATTTTATTTTAGTATAAGTGAATAACTTAATACTATAAAAAGTAACATATCCATTTTTATTTACGTAACACTACATTTTAATTACAAATATCCATAAAACGGATATAAACGGACCGATTAATAAAAAAAAACTAAATGATATAACCCACCTACTATATAACTTTTTAATTAAAAGTAAAATCTCTTTGCTTCGGATGATATTCCGTTGGTATTGACCAACGGGATATCATCCAAAGCAAATTGTTTATATATATATTTTTACTTTAATCCCATTTTATAGCATAGCGCAACACCCACATGGGCATCCGTTTTCACGCACCAATGGGGCCCAGTTCTGAAACTGGACGTATAAAGGCTCCAATTGAATAAACAAACACTGTTTGCTTGCCAACTCGCTTGCTTAGTGCAACCGGATATAAAAAATATGTGGACTCGAATAGATATTGTTTCTTTTTTTTTTTGATTTTTTACTGCTTTAACGTAATACTTGAAATATTTGGAATTCTACTAACGTAGTCGAATATGCGTAAATTTGGGGCGAGCGAATTGGGGTTCTATCGATCGAATAATGAAACACTAGCTTCTCGTTACTTTTTTTTTTTAAGATGCAAGAAATGTGAGGAGAAAGTTTTTTATATGATTTTTCAATTATTAATCTAAGACTGAGAAAAAAAAATCACGGATTTTTTATTTTTTTAACACACATGTGTAGGTATATCCTATATTTAGAGTTTTTAGGGAACCCTTATAGGATCACTTTGTATCCCGTGTTCTTTCAAAACCATTTATCTCGAGATCGCGTAATTGTATCAAGCAAAAATATTCAGATCAAGTCTCTTGGTCCAAACAAAAAATCTAAGTCAGTGTTTTGCTGCATTTTGTATAAAATTTGCCGCGTAATTTAAACCTGTAAGGTCATTCCAGTAAACCTACAATTTTGAAATTTGGCATGAAATGAGAACTTATAATAAAAATAAAGAAAAAATTCCGAGACGCGAAATTTATAGACGCAAAGAAATTTATAGATATTTCACGGAAAACAGAATATTACAAGCTTTCATTTGTAGTTCATTTCATACAGAATAAGCGCATACAGCCGCAAAATTTCAACTTTCAACTATTAAAAGTTGTATTTTCCGTTGACCTACACTGCTGCAATTGGTACAGAACCCTCAGAGGCCGATCCGACTCGCACTTAACCGCTTTTTTTAGTAATGGCAACGATCTTAAAAAGTAAATTTAGTTATAATTTACATACACTCTTCTCTCAATATTTCCATCATTTTAGGGAGTATATAATTAACGTTTAAACGAGAAGACTCATTCGTTATGGTAATAAATACATTTGTTTACATTATAAATTGACATGCCATGACATGCAAGAGCGGAACAAGACACGAACAAAGTTTGATTATACAAGTAAAGCGAACGATTCAATTAGAAAATGCATCAAAATATACCGCCCACCCCTACCCGGAGCAACCCTATGGGGGACCACCCTAAGCGAGCGGTCATTGAACCCGCACCCAACTCATGTTACGTTCATTAGAAATTCCTTCATCTGTCCCTTTTTATTCATATAAAAAGTATTAATACGGATTTTGTAATAAATAAATTGTTTAATAGTAAAATGATATCTGGATAATTATGATAATACTACCTTTTACTTTTCCCTTTACAGTAAGTAAGATGAAACTTTTATAATATATTTAACAATGTTCCAAAGTTAATGTTTCAAAGTTACCCCAATCTCTTAAATTTATATAAAGGAATATAGAAACGAGTAAGTATTACTTATAAGTAATTTATATTACGTGTTTATAGAACACATGGATGGGGAGATCCTTTAAGACAGGTACTTTATTAATTACATATATTGACACTCCGTTCCCATTAAGATACTTCCGTTCCCCACTTTCTGCTAAATTCTGGAGACATAGCGTGTTAAGTCGTGAAAATCAATGCTGCGTTTTACCTCGTCACCAGTGTGATGATATGAAAATATTAAATTTCCATTCCCCCGAGTGGGAATCGAACCGACAACCATCACGTTTACAGTCGCATCCTCGTGCTCCTGTGTCATGACGGCTTCCTTATAATTATTTACTAAATCAGACATAGCTAAACATTGACCTACACAATATCGAATCTCAGTACCATCACTGTGCCTAAAGCATATCGACGATATTTCTCGTGGTATCTTAATTATTCGTTTAAAAATGCATTTTATCTATTTCAACTTATTGTATTGTTATTGTTCTTAAACAAATGCAAGATTTTTTTGTAAAACTAATATTAATAACACATTTTTATGAATACGAACATTTGAATTTAATTTTGTTTTTGGGTTTAAGATCTTGCTACGTAATAACTACAATCCAATCTTAAAAATTAAAATTAAATTAAATTAAATCAGTTTCACGCTGTATCCCGCACACAGCAGGGTAGGCAGAGTGAATCTAGTGTAAACACTCCGTTCCCCACTTTCTGCCGAATTCTGGACGCATTGCGTGTTAAGTGGCAGAACTCAACGCCGCGCTTTGCCTCGACACCAGGTCGAAGAAATGGAAATATAAATTTAAGTAAATATTTCATCTCCTCGAGTGGGGATCGAACCAACAACCAGTCGGTTTTACAGTCACACTTTGTGCCGCTGCGCCACGACTGGCCTCAAAAATGATTAAACATTGAAGCTTTATTTTTACCAACATTTATAATTTCAATTAGTCCTGTGGCTTTCACGACGGCTTACTTGTTATATGGGCCAGTGGAGATGTGTCAACCAAAACAGAACTATTTCCTTTGTTGGAGAAGGAACAGTGAGTTGATTTTCATGTTTCGGACACATCTATCAAAGAAAATATCCATCGAATACGAAATACGTTCGTTGACAAACGAAAATCCTTTCGTTTGTGTCGCAACATCAAGCTTCTGTTTTAATTAAATGTGACATATTTTTTATAGTATATATAGCATATTTCGAATGTTCCAGTACATTTTTTTATTAAAAAAAATATTTAAGGTTTTAGTCGTTTCGCTCGTCAATATTAATTATTCGCTTCGCTCGCTGTAATGATAAAAAAATTCTTTACAGTAGAGCGATGATTTTTTTTGTATTACAGAAATTACGACAATGTTTCCATATTGACGATATTTTTGATTTTATACTGTTAAGTATATGAAAATCACTCACATAAAACTTTTTTATACTATAAATAGAAACAAAACTGAAATATAATAACAAAAGGTAGGTTGTTTACGATGAAAGTAAAAAAACCAGTAAACATTCAAAAACATTGCTAAAACATAGTCATTGTAATAACACAAAATCGAACCTGCGAACACCCTGTATATCTCTCAACGTTCTTATCTAACGTTTCTAACAAAATCATTGTATAAAACGAAGGATTTCTTCTGAGACTTACAGCTTGTGCCATTGCTCAAAGCGGAAAATTAAAACCACCGAGCTGTCACTGACCACCCCAGATTCTGCAATGTCACGGAGCTGACTATTATCTTTTAAGCGTGCTTTGAAATATCAAGCGGTTTTTGTAAGAATAAAGTAAATTTTATATATAAAAAAATACCATTTTAACCCCCTTGACACAGTAATCTTTTTGGTTTCATACATTTGGTATCTATTATATTTTTTGTTTATTTTTAAATTGTTTTGCTTCTCTAATTTCATTTTTTAAAGTCATTTATAAGGTTTAATCCGTCATATGAGTCTCAGGAAATATTCACATTAAAAATAGGAAAATAAGCTTCCGGGTCGTGTTGTATACAAGCTACGCTAGCTAACTAGCTTATAATAACAGCCTATTAAAAGTTATAAAAAACAATATAAGTAATAGAATATTAAAAGCAATTTCCTTACCGTTTATTATGAAATAATACGTTTCAACAGCAATGCATAATATTAAATCTAGTACCTGTAACAAAAATAAGTGAATTAGTATTTATAATAATATTTGAGGCCACTCTGTCTGGTCTAGTCTGTCAAATCGCGGCGTTGAGTTCCGTCACTCAACACACAATGCCTCTAGAATTCGGTAGAAAATGAGGAACGGGGTGTCTTAACGTGAAACGTATATAGAGAATTATTGGAACTAGATCTATATTTCAATAATTTTCATGTCTCTGCTCTGACAAAGCGAGCCAAAGCTTGCTTGCATACATTTATATATATATATATATATATATATATATATATATATATNATAAAAAATACCTTCCACAAAGGGCACACAGGTCAAAAGAGTACGAGATACCTCTACAATAACAAAGTCTGCTGAACCCAGCGTTTTCAAATTAAAAAGTAATGCGGTTTTCGTCAATTGCAAAGGAGTTTTTCGTGTATGCTCGTTGATGACTGGGGGATGACTTTTAGCTGTAACTTCAACGATATAGGTGCTAATATATTATACATAGCACTTAATGCATTCTGCAGATTCGTGAGAATAAGTGAAATAATGGATCAAGTCGAACACATTACGAGAAGTATAAATAATTTCTTCACGCTGTATCCCGCACACTGCAGGGTACGCAGAGGGAACCTAGTGTTAAGACACTCCGTTCCCCACTTTCTGCCGAATTCTGGAGGCATAGTGTGTTGAGTGGCAGAACTCAACGCCGCGCTTGTCCTCGACACCAGAGGGAAGAAATGGAAATATAAATTTAGGTAAATATTTCATCTCCTCAAGAGGAGATCGAACCCGCAACCAGTAGGTTTTACAGTCACACTTTGTGCCCCAGCGCCACGACTGGCCTCATAAATAAATAATTTCTGAAACATACATTCCCTTTTTTAAAAAACTTATAAACATTTGAAGGTAGCGCAGATTGAATGCGCCATTTGAAAACTGTTTACACGCCCTGACTTCTAAGCCATACGATGTTATCAAGTTTCGTCAAAATTCATATAGTACAAATTTAAATATTGGAGATTATGGTTTACTTTTATTGTAAATTCTAATACAAATATGCTTTTGAACTTGTGACTACAGATGTAGGTTTCAGGGGTCCCTTTACAATGCACTAACTCACCTTTACTGCCTACAGCCCTTTATAGCAAATATAATAAAAAAAATACTATCGATTTTTCTACAAAAGTAAAAGTATATGATAAGCTACCTATCAAATCAATGTTGCCATAGCAATGAACTATTACAGATAACTAAGATACAGAATATTATTATCAATAAATATAAAAAAAATAATGAGGCCAGTCGTGGCGCAGCGGCACGAAGTGTAAAACCGTCTGGTTGTGGGTTCGATCCCAACTCGAGGAGATGAAATATTTACTTAAATTTATATTTCCATTTCTTCGCTTTGGTGTCGAGGCTAAGCGCGGCGTTGAGTTCTGCCACTGCATGCAATGCTTCCAAAATTCGGCAGAAAGTGAGGAACGGAGTGTCTTAACACTAGGTTCCCTCTGCCTACCCTGCTGTGTGCGGTATATAACGTGAAGCTGATTTATTTTATTTATAAGAATATCTATTATGCATGTAGTACAAAAAGAAATTTTACCAAAATGTAGAACATGTAAACTTTAAAAACCATTTCAAAATATTGTCTTAACATTATGCAAATACACCTCGAACGTTTAGCTCGGAAGCTACCACCGACTTCACATACTACGGAAAAATCTCATTTTGAAATCTTTGAGAGGCGACGATTCCGTCGTTTCACTTTAAAATCAATTTCATGTAGAGATTCTTTTTGACTGGTTCATATAATGCCTTATTTCCAACAGTGCGTGTTACATACATGCAATAAAATTAAAGTTAAATTTCTAAATGTCCAAGGTTACTTATACTTAACTTTTGAAAAATATTTTATTTAGATAAATATATATAATCTTATTGTAATTATTATTTGTTATTTTAATTACATATTATAAATATTATTATTTATATTATTTTATTATATAATTTCTTACTGTGTATATTATAAAAGATAAATAAGTAGTCACTGCAGGCCAGTCGTGGCGCAGGAGCACAAAGTGTGACTGTAAAATCGACTGGTTGTGGGTTCGATCCCTACTCGAGGAGATTAAATATTTAATAACATTTATATTTCCATTTCTTCGCTCTGGTGTCGAGCCAATGAGCGCGGTGTTGAGTTCCGCCAATCAATACGCAATGCCTCTAGAATTCAGCGAAAAATGGGGAACGAAGTGTCTCAACACTAAGCTGATTTATTTATTTATTTTTTATTCACTGCAGATATATATGTACATGTAGGTAAATTGTGGGTCCGAAATGACTACGGCCATTTTGTATGAATTATTTCTATGTAACATTACTACTTGGCAAATATTTTCCACTGTTAGACAAAATAAATGTATAATATAATAAATAGTAGGATTTGCCGTTTTGGAATGCGTCCAAATTTCTCTAAAACCTAGCCGCATTCTTGAATTTACTTAAGATACAGAACGCGAGATACACACGCGTACATAACACAAGCTTAAAGTAAGCTCATTAGTTTAAACTCCAGAGATGGGAAACAGCGTTATCTTCCACAGTTCGTTACATTATCTCGAAGCCACTTTACTGGCTTAATAAATAAGTGAATTATCCTTAAGTGCATCACTAAAACAAATAAGGACAACTTTAAAACTGCAGGTTTTACAACGCCGCCCCAGAAAATACGATGTTCCTTGAGGAACTTATGAAAATATTTTATTTTTGCTCTCAAGTGTTACGGTAGAAGTAAGATGGTTTTATTTTTATATAAAATATGACAATGCGAGAACTTCGTTAAAACTTGAACTGAAATAACTGAAGGCCGGTCGTGGCGCAGGGGCACAAAGTGTGACTGTAAAACCGATTGGTTGTGGGTTCGATCCCCACTCGAGGAGATGAAATATTTACTTAAATTTATATTTCCATTTCTTCGCTCTGGTGTCGAGGCTAAGCGCGGCGTTGAGTTCTGCCTCAACACGCAATGCCTCCAGAATTCGACAGAAAGTGGACAACGGAGTGTCTTAACATTAGGTTCCCTCTGCCTAACCTGCAGTGTGCGGGATACAGCGTGAAGCTGATTTGATGAAATAACTGAAGTCGTAAGCGCACATTGTAAATCGATAACAACATTACCGCCGTAATATTACATTTTACGTGGCTTTATGAAACTTTATCAAAGATCTTAGAACGATCACCCTTAGAATGGTATTGAGAAGAATACCACAACCATCTTCAAACAGAAATAATAGGAGCAGATAACGACTCAGCTCGCCCATTACCCAATTGAGTAAGCGAGGATTCCTTTCTTTTGTCCGAGTTTATCTCTCTCTGAAATATGATCTTCGGACAAGCTCTGATTGTCGCTACCCATTCAATTTCGTGAAAAACTCTCCAACCTTCATTAAATAAAGGATATCAATATACTACATCCTTCATTGTTGATGGTTCCCGAATACCCGAAGTTGGTTCTCGACCTTTGGAAGTATGACAAATATTTGCAGCGGAACTTACCAATATGGTTTCTCAATAATAATGTCAGATCGATCGGATTTTAGCATATTTTAGCGAAGCGTTTAATATGATGGTATTAAAAATTAAATCAAATTAAATCAGCTTCACGCTGCATGTGGCACACAGCAGGGTAGGCAGAGGGAACCTAGTGTTAAGACACTCCGTTCCCCACTTTCTGCCGAATTTTGGAGGCATTGCCTGTTGAGTGGCAGAACTCAACGCCGCGCTTTGCTTCGACACCAGAGCGAAGAAATGGAAATATAAATTTACGTAAATATTTCATCACCTCGAGTGGGGATCGAACCCACGACCAGTCGGTTTTACAGTCACACTTTGTGCCGCTGCGCCACGACTGGCCTCTATGATGGTATTGTTTCATATAAATGACGTGAGTTCGCCTTTTCACGCCTGTGTTAGTTCAGGACGTATAATTCATTATTAACAATATTTTATGAGGTGATTAATTACCATAAATAATAAAATTTCAAACATTTTGGCACAGAATATACATTAAAAAAGTAAAAAACGTTATTAAAAATCTTCAAATTTCAGCTTCACGCTGTATTTCGCTTAGCAGGGTAGACAAAGGAAGCCCAGTGTTACGACAATCCGCTCCCTTATTTGCGCCGAATTCTGAAGGCATTGAGTGTCGAGTGGTGGAACTCAGCTCCGCGTTTTGACTCGACACCAGAGCGAAAAAAATTAAAATATGAAATGTCTAATTTTCTCCAGTTGAAATCGAATCCACAACCGTCAGATGCTTTTGCTACTGCGCCACGACGACCTCATACACAATCATCAAAAAAATATTAATTACATATCAAATATAGTAGAAATTTCTAAAATTTTATAACGTAATAGCAATTATTACAAAATATCTAACATAATAAAATATACTTAGAAAATAAGGAAATATTTGGGAGAATTGCTGACACAGAAGGCTTATGAATGAAATTCCGTCCGAACTATGCGTCGATTGAGGCCTAATTGCAATTCCCTGGGAGACCTCGATGCGGTATAAGACACTTCATAGAAGTGATCTGTATACTGTCTGATATTTGCCTTTACAATATATGTAGTAACTTTCATATTAAATTATACTAAACGTTACTACAAAAGGCCGACGTGGTGCAGGGGCACAAGGGTTTGACTGTACTGACGCGACGGTTGTGGACTCGATCCCCACTCGAGGGAATCAATTATTATTTATTAATATTTCCATTTCTGAGCCCAAGGTACAAGAGCAAAAGCGCGGCGTTGAGTTCCACCATTCAACACGCAAATTCGTAGGAAAGTGGGGAAGTGAGTATCTTAACATTAGGTTCCCCACGCCTACTCTACTGCACGATACAGCTTAAACCTAAAACAAAAGTAAGGCGACCTATACAACTACTTACGAGCTAACTTAGCTAGCTAGGTGTAGAATATTTTAGACGTAAAAATAATTTTAAATTCTTTTTCCAGTTCATTAAAACCTACAAAACCATTTAACTTGGATTTTCATTAAACCCAGCGCCATCACGAAAGTGGCTCCCATTGACCCATCCTTCATTACGGTATCACGCGATGTTTGATACTACACCAGTTTTGCCTTCAAATTGCCCTATTCAATTATTTAAATGATTCTTGACATAACAAGAAAATAGTGTTTTGAAAACTAATTAATTCTAAATTGAGTTAAAAATACTCTAACTACACGTTTTTTAATAGCATAATTAATGAACATTAACTTTAATTTTCTATTTGAATGTTAAAAAATTCAAGATGTATAGATTTTTTTTTATTTTATGATTGTACTTGATAAAGGACTCAGCTAAGTAATGGAGCCCCGTCGTGGCGCAGAAGCACAAGGATGTGACTGTAAACACGACAAGTTGTGGGTTCTATTTCCAAACGAGGAAATGAAACATTTTAAATTATCATTTCTTTGCTCTGATGTAAAGGCATAAAGGCAAAGGAATTAGAACGAAAATGGAGAAAGGAGTGACTTGACACTAAATTCCCTCTACCTAAGCTAGGTAATATTTTGTGAATAATATAGAAATGGCACGCAAAACGTTTACACTATACACAAAACAAAATTTAATATTTACAAACGTCAGATTTCTTACATTATATATAACCTCCGAAATGACTAATTACCAAAGTAAACATCCAACTAACTGTATCCATTATTATTAATATTGAAATCTATGTATTGTGGCATATCCTATCCTTTCTTCCTACCAAATTTAATAGTTAATGCTTAATATACGAGCTCGAAAGCCATTGTTCGGTGCTGTTATTCATAGGAACCGTCTTTGCTCGGGCTTTAATCGCAGGGAACGCCGGAACTGCTGAAAATTATATCGCCCACCTTCCTGAGCCGCGTTCGAGTTAAATTTCTATGTGAAGAATTTATTTTGGGCCGTAATCTTGGGTTTATTAATGCGATTAAGGTGAACAGTTTTAATATTTTACTGAGAATAGTGGTTTAAATCACGTGACTAACGTTTTTTTTCAGGGTAGGTCATGGGAAGTTAATGTTACGACGCTCCGTTCTCCATTTTCCGCTAAATTCTGGAGGCATTGCGTGTTGAGTGGCCGAACTCAACGCTGGGCGTGGCGTTGTTACAAAAGCGAAGAAATGAAAATATTCATTAACAATAATTTATTCACCCTAGTGGAAATTGAACCCACAATCATCGTTTACAGCCACATGGTTGTCTACTGCACCACTATGGCTTAAGTTACACTTGAAAATACTTTATTCTTTAAGATTATTCACACATATTTCTATAAGTACGAAGCTGTGATTCTTTTTTAATGTTCAATAAGAAATTTGCTATAAGAAATTTCTAAGGTGCGATATAAACAGTAAAGATAAAAATCAAAATCAGCTTCACGCTGTATCCCGCACACAGCAGGGTAGGCAGAGGGAACCTAGTGTTAAGACACTCCTTTCCCCACTTTCTGCCGAATTCTGGAGGCATTGCGTGTTGAGTGACAGAGCTCAACGCCGCGCTTAACCTCGACACCAGAGCGAAGAAATGGAAATATAAATTTAAGTAAATATTTCATCTCCTCGAGTGAAGATCAAACCCACAACCGTTGGTTTACAGTTTGTGCCCGTGCGCCACGACTGGCCTCCACAGTAAAGATATTACAATATTTCAAAATAAGTTGCATCACCATCTTCGCGCCGTCAGCACTCCTGAATAATTGAAGAGTACCAGACGTAAGTAAGCAAACAGAATCAAAAATTAAATCTAATTCGCCTTCGAGCCTCGTTAGTGATGCAGCCCTTTACTGTTTCCGCTTAATAGATGTTCATAAAGGATCAACCAGTCAAGTACTGGAAAGTAATATTTGAATGTTTTATGTCGATTTATGTCCAACCATGTTTTTAAGGCACTTTGAAGAAATTCAATAAATATTTAAATATAATAAATTGTATATATTGTTTTGTGAGAGGCCGGTCGTGGCGCAGAAGCATAAAGTGTGACTTTAAAATCGACTGGTTGTGGGTTCGATCCCACTCCCCTTATTTACATTTATATTTTCATTTCTTCGCTCTGGTGCAAAGGCAAAGCGCGGCGTGAGTTCCGCCATTCAACACGCAATGCCTACAGAATTCGGCGGAAAGTGAGGAACGGAGTGTCTTAACATAGGTTCCCTCTGCCTACTTTGCTGTCTGCGGGAAACAACGTGAAGCTAATCTAATCTAATCATATTATTTTATAATGTTACATTTTGAAGTTAAATTTCAATGTTTTGAACTGAATCTCATCCCTATAATAAACATCTTTATCCACAATTTGTTGTAATTTTTGGCAGTTTACTTTACATATTATACTTATTAGACAACGAATATTTTTCAAACTTATAATATTTATTTTTTCTTTCCACAAAAACACCCTTTAACGGTTTTTCTCTATTTTAAGATACTATATGTAAAATGTGACAAGTGTCTTAACACTAGGTTTTCTCTCTACTATATGCAACTACTCTACTATATGCAAGATATAGGGTGAAGCTGAAAAAAACAAAGATATTATGTGAACAGTTTTAATAGAACAGTTTTAATAGAACTGAGTCTAACTCAGTGATTATTAAGATAGTAAGTACTAAACCAAATATTCTTATTTTTTAAACATAAGAAAAACGCTACCAACTTCACTTTATTTATTAAGTTATAGATTCCTTTAAAAATAAGAAAATAAAATTATGCCACTCACATAAACTCTTATATTTATACTTTAGTATTAAAGATACCGTGTTAATTTGGTTGAAAAACACTGTTTACACGTACTTATACGCTTTGATGAGCTCTTAAAGGAGCGAAAGATGCTTAAACGTGTCTAAAATAAACGTTCACCGCAAAATTTCAAGCCTTCGAGGATCAGGCATGGGAATGTTTGTCTTTGAAGTAATTTAAGAAGTTATAAAACACATAACTTAAATACAATATTTATTTAAATTTTCAAAATATTTGCTATGTATGAACGTAATTTTAGTATAGCAAAATAAATATATATTGTTAAAAGACGAAACCGAAAGTATATTGTGTAATCGGCCAGATTTTTTGGTACATGTGTTCCAGATGTTCCAACAGTAGGTACTACAAAGAAATCTTCATTGTGACCTAATTTGATGCAAAGAATTTAAATTATTAGTATTGTAAGACCGACTTTTATCCTTTAATCTAAATAAATTAATAGTCATTTTAAACGCGAAATGTTGTGGGTTTCATATCCACTCGAGGAAATAAAATATTTAACATTTTGCACGGAACACGCAACGCTTCGGAAAATTACGGGAAAAGTAAGGAACGGAGTATTTCAAACCTCTACTTACTGCTCTAGACGGGATGCAGCATTAAGCTTAAAAAAATATTTCTTCATCAAGTACAATGAAGATTTGAAATTTGGAAGAATGGCGTGTTACTGCTGATAACATGGTTAATGTTGCCTTAGTTGCAGTGATGAGACAGCGAAACGTCAGCACAGCTGCATATTTGGCCGTACGCAACGCAGTGTAGTACCGACTAGTACCGACTTATAAGGCAGCGAAACGTGGGTATTATAGAAGAAGAATGAAAGAAAGATGAATGGAGGATGGAGTGGCGATCTCTTCGTAGGATATGTCCGCTATGATCGAATCCGCAATTGAGAGATACACAGAATGACAGGTACGAGAATATCACTGTGAGAATTAAGAACAATATGCTCAGCTAGTTTGGGCACGTCGAATGAGTGATTAGAGAATGGCAAAAAAGATGTATGACAGAAAAGTGAGCGGTAAGAGAGGTAGGGGAAGACCTTGGTTGACCTTCGAAATACAGGATCAAAAATACTGGAGGAAGGTCACGTAAAAATCATGAGGGCCCCCCGAAGGTCATGTATAAGTTGATGATGGTAGTTTTTAGTTTTAAATATCAAATTACCAATTTACAATACAAACTTTCCAATAACTTTCAAACATACATACATCTAAACCGTAAAATCTCTACAATTATATCTAATTTCATCCCATTGACCCCTAACTTATACTTTATTATCATATGACCTTATAATCCCTTTCAAAGTAACTAATTGCACTATTTCATGTAATATCGTTCGGTTAAAACATTAGGTGGAAATGTCACAAGTTCTTGATATATTGGCGGTTTTGGGTTAGGAGATTGCTTTGTGTTGAAATTTGGTAAGCCAATTGTGTAAATTTTGTTCGCATATTTCCTAAGCACGTCTTCTACATTAGATTTTCGTATAGAGTTTAATTTCTACGATCTGAATTCCTCGTTAAACTGTTAATGTTAGTTGTTAGTATCAATATAATGTTAGCTGTTGTTAGTATCTATATCTCTCTATCCCCACTTAGCGGGGTAGGCAGAGGGAAGCTGGGAACCTAGTGCTAAGACAATCCGTTCCCTTTAAGACAAAAATAAAATTTTATGATGAAAATTTTAAATATTTCATTTTCTCGAAAGGTAATCGAATGCACAACCAGTCGCGTTAACATGCTTTTTCCCCTGCCCCTTGCATATCATAGCATATTTAAGGGGTGCCTTATTGATTAGGATGATTGTGAGTTTCAAATTTTATACAGCGGTTTGTAATATAAATATGTAGCAAATAGACAAGGCAAAGCATCATTATGCCAAATACAATGAATTTAATATATGACATTCTCATACTTGATAAGAAAATATTCGTCAAAAACAAAATACAAGTACCCGCAACAAATTGTAAAACAGTATTATATTTTCCGATAACATAAAATATATTCAAATATACCTAAATACGTTATCTTACAAATTCCACCTTTTCCAAACAACCATAAAATATATATTTTAAAAAGTCGACAAACTTCGTACATTTGATAAAGGATAAATTTCCCTACAGAGCCGCGAACTTATCTCTCAACTTTCACCTGCCCCACTTCCACCTCCTAAAAGACAATAGGTACATGTGTTAAGTGGTTTCTGACGTTTCCAACCAACTTTGTAACGCGTCATCCTTTTGAGAATACACCGTCGCCATCCATGTCAACAAAATATGAAACAATATGATGAACTAGGTAAGTGAATAGGGAAACGAGTCAAAGAAAAACAACACAATGTGAATTGTTATTTTTTTTTTTGTTTCACGCTATATCCCGCTCATAGTAGGGTAGGCAGAGCGAAATTGCAAATCTAGGGCTAAGAGCTCGGTTCCCCATTTTCCGCCGCATTTCGGAGGCATTGCGTGTTCAGTGGCGGAGCTCAACGCCGTCACACTGGCCTCAATTTTTTTATATATAAATATAATATAAATGATTGACATACTATTTGTAGCTCCGTCCTCCAGGGAGCTACAAATAGTTTGACCCTCGAAAACGCACCATCAAACATACTGGAGGAAGGTCACGTAAAAAGCATGAGGACCCCCCGGAGGGCATGTATGAAGAGGTTGATGACAGTGGACGAGGCGAAAGAGGCATGTAGAGACCGTAGCGCTTGGTACTCCATTATTTCTGACTACCCCGCTAGGGACAAGGCGTGAAGCTAAGTTTAATTAAGTTTTGATTGACATACTTATACATTGAGAAAAAAGCCGTGTCATTCAGTTCCTGCTTCTACTAAGACCGAGACTTTCTTCGATATTATGCACAAAAATTAAACAGGATATTACTTATACTCAACACGGAATGCCTCCAGAATTCGGCAGAAAGTGGAGAGCAGAGTGTCTTAACACTAAATTCCCTCTGCCTACCCTGCTGTGTTCGGGATACGGGGAAGCTGATTTATTTATTTATTTTTAATCTTACTTATTATTTACAATATCATATTAGAACCAATTACTAGTCATGACTGTTGTTGAGCAACAAAAGGTCTCTTAATTCAACATCCCATTACCATATTTTGTTTTCTAAAAATATAAATAACAAAGCAGAAGCTCTCAAATTTAACTTTTAAAATTTAAACACTCAAGACAGTACTAAAAATGTCTTATTTACGGCATTGAGTAAAGGACAGCAGATGGTTCTCGACATTAAATATAAAATTAATTGCGTCAACGAAGTAAAATGAGGGCTTGTACACCTTAAACGAAGTTACTTTTAATGGTACTGGAGAATTGCAAAATTATTTTTCCGTTTTTAATAAATAAATAAATAGTGGACAGAGCAAACCTATTCATATTCTATAGTTTTCGTCCATTGGATTGGTCTATTGAGTGGCAAAATATATCACTGTGCTTAATGCTTAGTCCAAACAGGTAGAAAAAATATATATATTCCTATTAAAAGGTAACTTCTCACACTTCGCAACAAGGTCAAAATGGTGCCATGTTTTTTTTAGGTTCATTGTGTGTCCTGTACACGCGGGGAAGGCAAAGGGACCCTGGAAGCCTAGTTAAGTCACTCTGTTTCCCATTAGTACACTTCCACTCCACATTTTCCACGGAATTCACGACTCTCCTTGATCTCATAAACCTGATTGTTGCGTTTACAATCGTACGTGCCCTGTCACACGACGGCCTCTAATTGATTTTTGTAAAATATATACTTTTTTTTTCAGCTTCACGCTGTATCCCGCGCACAGCAGGGTAGGCCGAGGGAACCTGGTGTAAGACACTCCGTTCCTCACTTTCTGCCCAATTCTGGAGGCATTGCGTGTTAAGTTGCAGAAATCAACGCCGCGCTTAACCTCGACACCAGAGCGAAGAAATGGAAATATACATTTAAGTAAATATTTTATCTCCTCGAGTGGGGATCGAACCCACAACCAGTCGGTCTTATAGTCACACTTCGTGCCGCTGCACCACGACTGGCCTCAATATATATATGTATAATAATAATATCATTTCTTGTTTACAACGAAATTCTCAGACGGTTAAAACATTCTATTTATAACCTTTACAATTTACCGAAGCGTCGTACAATTATGTCCAATTAGAAACAATTGACGGAAATGTGTCGCTAAAACATTAATAAACGTGTATTTATATTTTAATGTCCTTATTAGTTTAAACGAGATGTTTTATGTTAGCTTTTTGTCGGTAAGTTACCCCGCAACGTTTTAATATTTATTCGAAGTTGTAAACAAAGAAACAAAGTTTGATAGAACTTCGCTACTCTTTCTCTTACTTTGAGAAGTTAAATTTTAGGAAATTGCCTTTGAACTCCAATTTGAGGATATATTTAATATTTGTTGACAATAGTTTACCATCATCAGTGGGTTTAGAATTTATACTCTTAAGTCTCTTAATTAATAACTTTAACAACACATAATTAATAACTTTAACAAAACATTAGGGCTCATACCTCAAAAAGCAAAACCGGAACCCCGAGACCTAATAGGATGACTCTGTTGCCTGTCTGTCCATATGTCAAGACCATTTATATCAAGATTGCGTAGAGGTATGAAGCTAAAATTAATGTCAAATGTTCAGATAAATCAACGAAATCAAAAGATACGAGCATTTATGCATCGTTTTTGCTGCATTTTTACCCGGCTACGGCGAAGCAAAAAGGAGGGTTATGATTTTGACCTGTATATATGTATGTAATTGGATATGCATGGTCATCTGTTCCCACATAACTTTTAAACTAGTTATCATAGTTAGACAAATGAGGTGTCGTTAAAAGCCTCTTGATCGTCCGCTGGTTATAGACTACATAACGTCACGTTATGTTAAATTGATCATAGCACCCTCTAGGAGACTCTTAAATAAGTTAAATAATAAGAAAGTTTAAAAACTAAGGGTCCCCATTGTAATTTGGAGTCTATGGTGATACCGAGAAATACCGTAGAATCGACAGGATCCACGAGTTTTCTATTCAAGAGTACATCGACTTTTATTTTATTTTAATATATAAAAAAACATTAAAATAAAATATGTGTAAATAAGTTGTTTATTTAATAATCTCCGCGATAAAGGAAAACATCCGAAAACTGAAAATTTATAGATATTTCATAAAACAAATAATTACAAATTTGTATCTGTAGTTCATTTTATACAAAATGAACGCATATGGGCTTATGCAAACTTCAACTCTACTTCAACTTTTATAAATTGTACTTTCCGTCGACCTACAATCCTGACATAGGTACGGCATCGTCGGTGGATTTGTTCAACTCGCACTTAACCAGTTTTTTTTTATTACAGACTTAAATTGGATATTTCTACAAAAATAACTAGATATAATGGAAATTAATCTTAATACTTTAGTTAACAGCGTGTAATCTACCTTTATTCAGAGTACCGACAGAAATAAATCTTCAAAAATTAACATTAGAAATTTATGATTCATCACGTACACTTACAAAAATTTCATTTCGTGAGAAACTGTAGAAATTTTAAGAAAAATTTGAAAATCATTATATTTAGGCAAAATTTTCATCTTATAATAATAATAAAATTAATAAATATACAAAACAAAACAAAAAAATATCTTAGAAAACAAATTATCTTAAAAGAAAGACCGCTGCATTCAGAGAAGACCCCTCATTTTACTCCCTATTTTTCACGAACACTCCGCATGACATTCCTTTTCAAAATAGCGCAGTGACCAGAGCATCTCAAGTCGGATTTAGAGATTAGGCACGTCGAATGCATCTGTAGACTTATTCCATGTCGTCCCAGTTTGTGGACTTCGTAGTCTACTTATTTTGGTCACACTATCGTATATTGTTAAGCTGTTTTACATTTTTAAACTTTACATAAAATATACTTAAACAACTTATATTCAATAGCCATTTCATAATTAAAGTAGAACAATGGTTAATAATAAATCAATACCAGACGTTGGCGTTTAATTAAAATTTCTCAGACCAAGGTCGCAACAGATAATGTTTTGTATTCCAAGATATTCATCTGTATTACTTAGCATATTGTATGCGCAAATATTCTTCAATGTTTCTACATTTTAATATTTTAAAAGGATGACCTACATAAACCGGAGTTCTCGCAGGAACTGCAAATGGACAGCATTCATATTTAAAATGATATCTATTTAAAACTCCGTTTGAAACGGCCTGCGAAATACAACAATACGGATTGAGAAAGAGAAAGTAACTGGACAGTAGAAATGCACAAGTAATTAACGAGAGCCAAATTGCAACGCAACAGAACATTATTCATAGCAGCGTAATTTCTGAACGAGGACGGTTAAAATTCAAAGTCAAAATGCCACGAACAATACCACCGAAAGCGTAAAACCAACCGCGACTTTTGAAAAGAACCAGCGAACCATGCGAATTTACGGGAAACTCCCGGACAAAACGGGCTATGTCCTAGCGAGACAAATTCCCGCTTACACGTCGAATAATAACTGCCGACGACAATTCATGAAATTCCAGCAAATTTTATTTCAATTGCAATGAGGAAAACATTGGATCATCTTCTTGGTTTTATTAATTATGCTTTAAAAGATTATTTAGTGGTCGATCAGCGTATAAAAGGGTTGGGGTTGAGGGTTGAGACGGTAGCTGTGAAACACGTATAACGACGCATCAAAATATTAACGGACCATACTTTGCATGTGCGAAGTCTAATCTACCCAGATCGGTTTGTTTTGTTAGGCGGCATCAACGTCTGTCCCACATTAAAATTAAATTTATATAGCCAATAAAAGCGGGTCGCCACTCGTGTATAACGAAGTGAAAATGGAAACTTAGCACTTCTTTGTCTATAGGGGTTTCGAATTTTAATTACTTTTATTAATTTAGTTTCCACTTAGTGCTGTGTTCATAATATACTATAGAGGTCAAAAATTATCTTTAATAGATCTTACTGAATAATATAACTTAATAAATACAACAAAAATTAATATAATTGAGTAAAACAGTTGATTTCGCAGTATAGAAGACAAACTAATTTTACACCTTACAGGATAAATTTACAAAAGTTTTAATATATGAAATACTGATTGAGCAATCACTTACTTATTATTATACTTTTTTATTTATGTTAGACTCCTATACTTAAATAAGTATTTAAAAGTAAATAAACTTTAACATTATCTAAAGAACTTGGCTTTATTTTACATACACTCTTTTATCAGCAAAGTCAACAACCATGCATATTATTGATATTAAACTTGGCTCCCATTTCCCATGATACTTACTGAAATTCTTTTGACATTATGAGCAGACACTATTAAAAGCGCACAAACGTGTAATGCAAGCGCAAGTTAGTAAGAACGAACTTACTTTTATCGTTTTTAATTTGAAACGATGCCAGAAAAATAAGAAGCTCAGACATGAACGAACGGTAATGGCGACGACTGTGCGGCTTTACTTAGCTCTCGCATAGCCACGGCCCGAATTACTACAAATGGCGCCCAACGTGGAGCTCAGTAAAAGTAAGCAAATTGTGGCGGAATGCCTAGAAATTGCAAATTCCACCAGCTTCAACGAGTTTTTTTTTTGGGTCGGGACCCATCTCGCAATTCACTTACCTTTATGCTGGCTTACATATATGTAACATACAAAATAAATTTTAATTTACACTGAAACAAAACGCCAAGATTTCCACCGAAATAAAATTTTACCGATAATTTTAACAAATTTCCTGCCAAATGCAGCATTAGGCGAAATATTTCTGGATGGAGCAAACTGGGTCGTGATTACGGACCGAAAAAACGTTAAGGGCCCCTTTCTGCGACGTTACATCTTAATGTAGCCACAATATACATAATAGCAAGATATTTAGACCACGAGTGCTTCTGACTGCTATACATCAAACAAAGACATTACCACAAAACGCCTGTTAGATACTGACAGCATAAAATATTCGGTACGCTGTGATATATTCGAAGGATATGGAAATTGTGTTGCCGAAACTCGAATATGTATGCCCTATGAGTTTTGGCACAAAATATTATGATAGCGCTGCTCTTGTAATGTACAAATGTCCCTTGTTTCGTTATCAAATTCATCAGTTCACTTTTATTGATAAATAAATCAGCTTCACGCTGTATCCCGCATACAGCAGGGTAGGCAGAGGGAATCTAGTGTTAAGATTTTTGAATGAAGAATTTTGGAAACATCGCGTGTTGAGTGGAATGGAAATATAAATTTAAATAAATATTTAATTTTCTCGAGTGGAGATGGAACCCACAACGTTTGTGCTCCTGCACCACGACTGGCCTCAATTTGTATTAATGTATTCATAGTAATATTCAAATTATTTTATTAAGTTTGTTGCTAAAAAAAACAATAATGAAAATAATCAATACCTCAATATTTTAATTAGAACAAATCGTTTACTGTAAGTATTTAAAATTTAATTTATAAAAAAGTCACAATTCTTAAAGCTGAAATATTTTAGCATTATTCTTCTACAACATATATTTTTTGGTATCGTCCAAAGAACCGACGGCATCTTTTATATGTTAGCTACGGTGTCTACTAACGAAGTCTCCAGAAATAATGGCCAGTAGTCATGTAAAACAATAGGCTATTTCGATCCAGCAAAACGTCTCCATGAACAAGGGGTGTGTCACAAGCACTGCACGAGTGACACCCTCCGAGACCCTCCTAATGAAGGACTCGAGGATCAGACGGGAAGACGACACTTTGTCTCGGAGTTTTTTCCAGCCACTACAGACGTACTCTATGTGTGAATAATTTAGCGCAGTCTCGGGTATTATTCTGGATCAGCTGCTACAAAAAGGCAAATTACTATTTTTAAAGAATAAGGTTAAAATTTATGCTACATACAGTACAATTTTTGTTAACAGTACATATGTTGTATGTATGAGCGACATTTTAAAGAAATAAGTAATAATTTTATTTTTTATAAAAAAAAAATTGTCCTTATTTCTTGAAAATGGCGTTCTATGTATGTACTGTTATTAAATTCCGTCACCAAATATGTATATGAATGGAAAATACAGTGTTTCTCGTGAAAACGAAAATAATATTTTTGTTTCACATAAAAATAAAGACGTGTTATTAACTAGATTTTCCTTATAGAAACTAAAGACTCGGAAGAAAAATCATGTGGGAAAAATTAGTAAATACATATCTATTAATCATACAAGACACTAGCTTTTACCTGCGGTTTCACCCACGTATTAAAATTCAAATAGAATTCTGTAGAACTCCCAGTGAGTTCTATTTTAATTCTATTTTACATCTACATTTGGATATAGGCTGTATTTAATATACTCTGCCCCAATAACCAACACAAAGAGAAATTTTCGGATAGCGGTTCTATATAGTTCTAGATACGAGCGTGTTCAACCAAACAAACTTCAGCTTTATAATTATATACATTAAAAGTAACCGCTATCTGTATTTACATTTATGACTGTCATTAAAGATCAAATTCTAGGAAACGTAAAGGAGTTGATAGTTGTAACAGTGCGCCATAAACGAGGAATCTGATCTTTAGAGTTTAAAGATCACGAGAGTACGAATAGCAATTAGCATGGCTAGGACTTAGATAAGCTTAGCTCAATTTCCGCTCAGAGTAGATGGGTTGCGAACGCCATTTCCGCTAAGTTATTAATGTATTAAAGTTTATCTAGCCATACTAGCGTCATCATGACTGCATTAGATATGGAAATAGCATATTCACGTTATCATTATTGTCAAGAACAATGTATGTGTAACGCTAAATTCTGTCTCGCCCCAAACAAACAAGAAAATAGTGAAAATTTAAAAATTAAATTAAATTAGCTCCACGCTGTATCCCGTAACACAGCAGGGTAGGCAGAGGGAACCTTGTGTTAAGATACCCTGTTCTCCACCTTCCGCCAAATTCTGGAGGCATTACGTGCTGAGTAGCGGAACTCAACGCCGCGCTTTGCCTCGACACCAGAGCGAAGAAATGAAAATATAAATGTAAATAAATTCCTCGAGTGGGGATCGAACCCACAACTAGTGGATTTTGCAGTCACACTTTGTGCCTCAGCGCCACGACCGGCCTCAAAAGTAAACTTTACTAAAATGTTCCTTTTTGTTACTTAATAACTCGTGCTCTCAAAATTAACCTCTCGAGTTTAAAACCATTTGTAGGATATAAACCCAATAAGCCCAGTAAGCCAGAGCCATGCGCCTGGCAGTGGTCCACATTCAGCACATATGTAGATAGTCATAAACTGTCCAGAATTAAACATACTAAAGCCTTTTGGTAGCGATTTATTTTGTAACATATAAAGGTCTTTGTGGATTCGTGATAATAAAATTGATTTTAATTGCGTATTGTATATCTTTAATTTACATAAAATGTGCTCGATGATAAAATAGATTTTTTAATTACATAAATAAAAGCCGAAAACATAATTTAAGGTTTTTTTTTGAAATATAAAATTTTGATTTCATAATAAGATCAATGTTTTTTTTTTCAGCTTCACGCTGTATCCTGCACACAAGAGGGTAGGCAGAGGGAACCTAGTGTTTACACTCCGTTCCCCACTTTCCGCCAATTTCTGGAGGCATTGCGTGTTGAGTGGCGGAACTCAACGCCGCGCTTTCCCCTCGACACCAGAGCGAAGAAATGAAAATATAAATGTAAATAAATATTTTCATCTCCTCGAGTGGGGATCGAACCCACAACCAGTATTTACAGGCAGACTTTGTACTCCTGCGCCACGGCTGGCCTCATTTAATATAAGGATAATATAAGTAGGTAGTAATGGTTGAAAATTGTAAAAATTAAAAATCCCTATACAAAACTTAGACAAACAGCTTCTCATTTATAATTAGATTTTTAAAAGTAACCTAATTCTTCAGTATATAATTCAAAGTTTATAACATTGTAAATATTTAACACTCCAGTCCCATAACTCGCTTCTCAATCTCCCTCGACTTCGAGACACAGCTTATTGAAGGTGACGTTGACTAGTAAGACTCTGTTTACTCCATAACGATTAGCACCAACAAATTAATTAAGTTGTGCTTAACGAGAACTAATTGAAACATGCAACTGAACGTGGCATCCAGCTGAGTTACTACTATTTTAAATAAGTCAACATTTTGGGTGTTGTTTAAACAATTTGAAAGAATGAATTATTTTAAAGAATTTTAAAAAAATAATTATTTGTATAATTAAAATAATTATTATTATTTGTTTTAATTATTTGAGGCTATTATTTGGCGCAGCGGCACGAAGTGTGACTGTAAAACCGACTGGTTGTGGGTTCGATCCCCACTCGAGGAGATGAAATATTTACTTACAATTATATTTCCATTTCTTCCCTCTGATGTCGAGGTTAAGTTCTGCCATTCCACATGCAATGCCTCCAGTATTCGGCAGAAAGTGGGGAACGGAGTGTCTTAACACTAGATTCCTTCTGGCTACCCTGCTGTGTGCGGAATACAGCGTGAAGCTGATTAATTAATTATTTTAGTTGTACCTATAGTTTCATTCTATTTTATTAAAGAATTAGTAAGAGTTCTCCCAACCATTCTCGATTTTAGATAGGATCGTCATGTACTCAGAGCTGGAATGATTATTTTAGTAAAAAAAAGTGCTAAAAGATAATCAAAATTTAAAAAAAACCAAGGGAAATTAAACTTTATGACAGTCATAAGAAGAGACATCTGATGCACGCTACGAAATCACAGAATTCAATATTAAAGACAAGAAAGAAATAAGATTTTATTAGATTAGAAGGATATTACCTAAGATAGCATTTTCATGATTTCTTTCAGTCTTATCTAAACATAAGAGAGAGAGAGATGAGAGAGTGAGGCGATCCCTAACTAATTAGTGAGTATCAGGTATCGACCAAATTAAAGCCATCCTAAAAGTTTAGTAAAGGCCAGTACGCCACTAGTATAGCATTCTCTCGCGCAACAAACGCTATGCAAATTGGAAGCAATTGCAGTTGAAGTGTGTAATAAAAGTGTTTTATAGTTCTTAAATTATTACTTTCACATCTGGAAATTTACTTTGTTAACAGTTAAATTATTAAAAGAGAAATTTTGGGTTTATTAAAAGCTTAATAATTGAAATAAATAAAATATCAAATTAAAAAATGTGATATATTTATATCTAATTTTTTTATATTTAAAAAAATATGTATTACTATATTATTTTTTAATATATTACTTTGGTAAATAAAAGAAGAGAGAATAAAAAAGAAAAAATGAAGAAAAAAGTTGAGAGACTTTTTTTATTACAAGCAAATAAACGAAAATTATGATAAAGTAAATGAACAAAACTATTTACGTCAACTCATAAGGGATCTTTAACGCTGCTTTTCATCAATGAAATCTAACAAATTTTGGTACAAATTTTGATACAAATTTAAAACATACAATACTAACATAAAATTAATAACTAGCTTAAAAATTGAGGCCAGTCGTGGCGCAGCGACACAAAGCGCGACTGCAAAACCGACTGGTTGTGGGTTCGATCCCCACTCGAGGAGATGAAATATTTGCTTAAATTTATATTTCCATTTCTTCGCTCTGGTGACGAGGCGAAGCGCGGCGTTGAGTTCTGCCACTTAACACGCAATGCCTCCAGAATTCGGCAGAAAGTGCGGAACGGAGTGTCCTACACTAGGTTCCCTCTGCCTACGCTGCTGTGTGCGGGATACAGCGTGAAGCTGATTTATTTATTTATTTAAAAATTGTATGATACAACTTATAAGATCGCATACCTTCAAAGGTGGTACCAGTAATAAATCCATTTAGCAATGCGCCGTGCATTGTTGAGTGAAATTAAGCGGGAGCAATAAAGATTTGCCCGTAAAACTATCCGGGCAAGGCAGAACAATTCGGATTAAGCCTAGCTAGTACTAGCGTGCTGGAGTAAAAGGAACTACACGAACAAACAGAACCTGAATGGGACATTTTATTATCCAATGAAGTTCAACATCTGTTACTGCAATAACTTTTTATTTTATTCGCCTTTGTTGCCTCCCAGGGTTTGATATGATGAATCTTATTGTAATAGAAGATAGCGTTGTTGTAATAGAAAATATATATAAGTGTATAGTTAAAAATATAAATGTATTTTAACTTGTAAATATATCGCTGTATCCCGCACACACACGGTAGGCAGAGGGAACCTTGTGCGAAGACACTCCGTTCCCCACTTTCTGCCGAACTCTGGAGGCATTGCGTGTTGAGTGGCAGAACTCAACGCCGCGCTTAGCCAGAGCGAAGAAGTGGAAATATAAATTTAAGTAAATATTTCATTTCCTCGAGTGGGAATCGAACCCACAACCAGTCGATTTTACAGTCACACTTCGTGCTGCTGCGCCACGACTGGCCTCAAATAAATAAATATAAATATATCTACTAGCATAATTTTTTCATGTTGGTTTTACAAGAAATATAGTAAAGAATTTTTAAATTAAAAGTGATATATATAGTGAGGCTCGACTCGTATCAACGCAGGTGGGTCCAGGACTTATAAAATATACACGTCATCAATTTGCAAAATCGCAACAAGCACGTTCCATGTGGCAAGTTGCCAACACTGGCGATAAACGAAGCCAAAACCCCTTGAAATTGTCTACACTTCTCCATATTTACCATCTCCATTTGAGTATTAAGTACAGTAACTATTATCGAGAAAATAAAAATTTTATTTATTAAAAGATTTTAAGCGGATTGTGTTGCTGTAAGAATGGGAACGTTAACTTCATGGAGATATAAATATTTTTTTGTTTTCGAATTTTTAAATATCTTCTGTTAAATCAAAAAATCAGCTCCACGCTGTATCCCGCACATAGCAGGGTAGGCAGAAGGAACCTGGTGTTAAGACACACCATTTCCACCGAGTTCGAGGCATTGCGTGTTGAGTGAAGGAACTCGACGCTGCGCTTTGCCTTGACACCAGAGCGAAGAAATGAAAATATAAGTGTAAGTAAATATTTCATTTCCTCAAGTGGAAGTCGAACCAACAACCAGTCGATTTTACAGTTTGCCCCTGCGCCACGATTAACCTTCTGTTAAATATTTTTATAATACGTACAATAACTATGGGTAGGTTGATTATAGTCGAACCTGGAAGGTCCAGCGCTCCTAGGTTTGACCAGTCAATCTTCAAGTCTGACTTCACTCTTCAGACAAAGCCGATACAAATTACGTTTACGTCAAACATAGAAGTTCCTAGCTTTTCAGTCAAACGTCGAAACAAATATAATCTGTGGCGGACTTTGCCTAGTCGATACGAGAGGCGATTGACAGATTCGGTCGGACCTCGCTTTGTTTTCAAAGAATCCACTAAAAATGCAAATATTTTTTTTCTTTTCTTTTTTGTTTTTTTTTAGTCGACGTTTAGCTTTTTCTAAGAGTATAAAAATTCTATATTTCCCCTTAAATTTTTTTATAGGTTTTATAAAATACCACTGTAATACAAAATGATCTTTAAAATTATGTAATTGTCGAAGAGCTAATATTGTATAGGTATGTATATATTTATGTACTAACGCCATAGATAGCTACAGATTTGGCGATCTTACTCGCTTAAATGATAATCTTCCTTGTCAAAAGCTTTTATCCCGCATAGAGCAGGATATGCATAGGGAACCTAATGTTAAAACACTCTATTTCCCACTTTCTGCCTTAATTTTCCAGATATAGCGTGTTAAGTGACAGAGCTCAACGAAACGTCAGCAATTAATTCCCCCGACTAGGAATCGAGTCCACAACTGTCGCATTACTATATATACAGTCACACGTTGTACCGTTGCGCCACGACTTCCTCTGAATCATTTTGAACTTTAATATATAATTTCACAGTTATCTAAAATAAATCTCCATAAAATAGCGAAACTAATATAATTTATCTTTCCAAAAGAGCGACGCCCTCTACCGGCTCAGTGTAAAGCGAGTCCGTGTATTTCCGCTTCATTTGACTTAGCAATACGATATTGCCCGATTTAAGGGCAATATCTAATTACATTTGTAACAGAGTTTAAGCTTTAAAGATATAGTTTTATACATTTTATAGCGTATTTTTGTATCACTGTATTTGAACAGTAAAATATTGTACATCTAAAATGAAAAAAGGCCAGTCGTGGCGCAGGGACACAGAGTGACTGTAAACGCGACGGGTTATAGGTTCGATTCCCACTCGAGGAAATAACATATTAAATATTTTCGAGACAAAGCGCGGCGTTGAGTTCTATCAACTCGCAATGCCTCCAAAATGGTGAATGAAGTGTCTAAACACTAGGTTCCCCTTCGCTATCCTGTGGTATGCGGGCGGTACAGCGTGAAGCTGTATATGAAGAAATAATAATTTTGTGTAATGTTTGTGAATTTTATGTTCTGATTGTTTCCCTTATAAAAAATAAATAAAATAAAAATAAAATAACTATAAAAACAATTCAGTAGCGTGACTATAGTACATCTAAATTGGATGAGACTTCAAGCAATATATACAGGATTGAAAGAAAGAAGAAAACTGATTATAATCATGTACAAAAAAATTGCAAAGCTACAAATTACAAACAAAAGAAACAAGATACAAATATACTACAGTACGCCTTTTTCAAATCAATAAAGTTGGAAAAAATAATATATACAAACACTCAACCTACTTGCATAAAGTAGCGTCGTTAATTCATACTTAACCTCTGAACGAAGCTTATCACTTATAAAAGGAAATCAATAAATTATACAAGATTTGTTTCCATAGAATATAGTAGGACTAGAAATGTATTATAAATTATTCTAAAAATATTAGGATTCTATGAAATTTCTATTAGTTTTGTTTATTTTTCGTGCAATTATATGGTGGATAAAAATATAAAGATAAGTAATATATATTTATATATAATAAAATGGTAAACACACATTCTTCCTAAATTATAAATAAAAGTTTAACACATATTTAATAAATTACAGAATATCTAAAAATAAAATATGAGAGAAAACTAACTAACTAGCTTCATGCTTTATCCCTAGCGGGGTAGTCAGAGAGAACGGGGCGCCAAACGCTACGGTCTCTACATACCCCTTTCGCCTCGTCCACTGTCATCAACCTCTTCATACATGCCCTCCGGGGGGTCCTCATGCTTTTTACGTGATCTTCCTCCAGTATCTTTGATACTGTGTTTTCGAAAATCAACCGAGGTCTCCCCCTACCTCTCTTACCGCTCACTTTTCCATCATAAATCTTTTTTGCCATTCTTTCATCACTCATTCGTTCGACGTGCCCAAACCAGCTGAGCACGTTCTTCTTCATTCTCACTGTGACATCCTCGCTAGTACCTGCCATTCTGTGTACCTCTTCATTGCGGATTCGATCAGCTAAGCTGACTCCGCATATCCTACGAAGAGATCGCATCTCCACAGCATTCATCTTTCTTTCATTCTTCTTCTGTAATACCCACGTTTCGCTGCCGTATAACAGAGTCGGTACCAAAACTGCATTGTGTACGGCCAAACGCGCAGCTGT
>JAAIXJ010000138.1:345433-392653 GCA_013403705.1 Heliconius hermathena | reverse complement strand
CCGGGTCACGCATCAACATCGTCGCCAAAACCAAATATCCATGGTTCTAAGCTTCTTCTCTGCATTTGGTGGGATCAGCAGGGCGTAATTTATTATGAGCTGCTTAAACCTAATGAAACTATCACGGGAGCTCGCTATCGACTTCAGTTGATGCGTTTGAGTCGCGCTCTGAAAGAAAAGCGGCCACTATACGAGCAGAGACACGACAAAGTGATTTTATTACATGATAATGCTCGGCCACATGTGGCAAAACCAGTCAAAACTTACCTGGAAACACACTTCAATGGGAAGTTCTACCCCACCCGCCGTATTCACTTGTTTGGGTCGATGGCGCACGGTTTAAGCGTGCAGCGCTTCCATTCTTTTGAAGAAGCCGAAAAATGGCTTGATTCCTGGATTGCCTCGAAAGATGAGTCGTTTTTCCGACAGGGGATTCAATTGACCAGAGAGATGAGAGAAAGTGGTCTCTAATGATGGACAATACTTTGAGTAATGTCATTGTAAGCATTATATTGTAAATTATTTTTTTTAAACAAAAAAAACAGCGATAACTTATTCAAGGACCTAATATATCTAATATTTTTTTATCAGCTTCACGCTGTATCCCGCAAACAGCAGGGTAGGCAGAGGGAACCTAGTATTAAGACACTCCTTCCCCACTTTCTGCCGAATTCTGGAGGCATTGCGTGTTGAGTGGCAGAACTCAACGCCGCGCTTTACCTCGACACCAGAGCAAAGAAATAGAAATATAAATTTAAGTAAATATTTCATCTTCTCGAGTGGGGTTCGAACCCACAACCAGTCGGTTTTACAGTCACTCTATGTGCCCCTGTGCCACGACTGGCCTCTGATAGATACTTAAATCTATTACCTGTATTAAGCGAATGCACTCATTCAATATAGCAGGATATATAGATAGAACCTTATTTTAAGAAACTCTGTTCTTCACTTTCCGCCACACTTCGTCTGGCCAGTGTAGATTTGAGATTGCTAATTTCCTTGAGTGGAGACCGAACTCACATGGTGACCCAGTAAGCCACGGTGTCCTTACTCTATTTTTTATGCAACATCACCGATAATAATATTGGTCATGTATTGAAGTTAGCTAACAACGGACAAAATTGACTGTTACATCAGATCTCATAAACCTCAAATAGAGGATTAGACGAAATCTATACATCTGTGTAGATTATTGGAATTATCTGTTAGAGGATTAACGTTATCAAAGACGTTTATATTTATTTAAAAATGATAGAAATGTCCGCTATTATATATAGTTGAAAATATCATCTCGATACCACTGACTGACTGACTGACTGACAATTTTGCAAAAAAATAATACACTATATTATTTCATGCTATAGAAAAATGAAATATTAGATTTGTTCTATAAATGTTAGAAATAGTTTTTTTTTTCCACGAGTGAGAATCGAGCGCACAACTATCGCGTTCACAGTCACACAAAGCATATAACATTTTATATATTTGAGGCCATCACATAATATAATATTTTAAAGTAAACAATAAAAGAAACCTGAGAATACAAGGAAAAAAGCGAAAAAAAAAAACAATTGGGAAAAAAAATTAAATTCTCTTCTCCTCTATGAAAACAATACAGCCACAGGCGTTAAAATAATTTCGCGTAGTAATTTAAAAAAAGAGTGTAAAATTTTTAATATGGAATTCCGTAAGATAAATGCTTGGCATATTCAGCATTTATTTAAAACTTATATTAAATTATGAACGGAATGAAGTGCCTCGTATGACTTCGATGGATCTCTTAATAAATTTACTGCTGTGGATATTACATACCGAGTGCATATGGAAATTTAGTCGGCACAAATAACCTCTTTCGTAATTAATTACCATTAAAATTAGAATTGAGCTTCACGCTTTATCCCGCATACAGCAAGGTAGGGAGAGGAACCGTAGTGCTAAGACACACTGTCCCCCATTTTTTTTCTGAATTCTTAAGACATTGGCGAAACTCAACACCGCTCTTTACTTCAAAGAAATGAAAAAATTATTATAATTTAAATAACTATTTAATTTCATCGAGTGGGAATCGAACCCACAACCTGTCGCGCTTATAGTGTGTGACTATAGTTGTACCCCTGGGACTGGCATCATTAAAATTAAGTATTAATTAATTATGTTAATTAATTTCTATAAAGTTCCTTAACAAAACAGCCCAATATACTTAAACTTATCTAATAACTACTATAGATTTTTCCATAATTAAAATTATACGAAACAAAACAACTACTAAATTATATTTAAGGTTGACTTTCACATAACACTATAAATATACATACATAGATGAAGGCTCCATCTGTATTGTTAGTATAGTTTCGAAGCCAAAAATCTCCATCTCCCCTCTCAGTTTCTATGGGTGCTTCAGACAGATCTCATTTTATGTAGCATTTTTTATTGTTTTTTAGGTTAGGGAAGATCCCTTGTAGTGGAAATGTAAAAGATTTTTTTTCTCGTACCCTAGTGTGTGGGGTGTCGTCAGAAAGCCCTTCCGAAATGTTTCATTTACCACTTTGCATCTGAAGGCTTTATTTCGTAAGTAATAAGCTGGTCTTTGATATGTTTTTCCACTCATCGTCATGTTTATCGTAAAATATTTTTCATGAATATTTTTAATATATAAAAATTATAATAATTCAAACAAATATTAATTAATTAGAGTACCTACAATATATCTATAACATTTTAAATTATCAAATTTAACACTACTATAAATAGGGCGTCGTGGCGCAGGGGCACAAGCGTATGGCTGTAAACGCGACGGTTTTGGATTCAATTCCCACTCAAATGAGTAAATATATATAGGGTAGTTAATTATTATTTTTTTAAAATTTTCATTTCTTCACTCTGGTAGTAAAGCAAAGCACGGCTTTGAGTCTCGCCATTCAATACGCATTGCCTCAAAAAATCAGTGGAAAGTGAGGAACAAAGTGTCTCAACACTGGATTTCCTCTGCTTAATCTTCTATATACGGGATACAGGGTGAAAAAGTTTTTACTTTCTTTTAAATGTATATAATATATTTTGTACGTACGTAAACAAAAGACCATTACTATGCGTTTAGTTCTACGAACGCTCGATTGACGATAGAGTCAGTGGACCGAACGAAGTACACAGCCAACGTCTTAAACCAGTAAACAGCCTGTATAGTTCCTCTATATATATACATCGTGTTTAAATTTATTTAAGATTTCCATATAAGAAGATTTATTATATGAACTTGTCGCGCGCAACTTTGCATGGACTTTTAGATGTAAAATTGAAAATCTCAATTTTCCATTTTCCGGAAACCAGTCGTGGCGCAGGGGCACAAAGTGTGACTCTAAAATCGATTGGTTGTGGGTTCGAGCCCCCCACGAAGAGATGAAATATTTATTTAAAATTTATATTTCCATTTCTTCGCTCTGGTGTTGAGGCGAAAAGCACGACGTTGAGTTCCGCCACTCAATACGCAATCCCTCAAAAAATTCGGCGGAAAGTGAGGAACGTAGTGTCTTAGCATTAAGCTTCCTGCTTACCGGGATATATGCGGGATTATATGCGGGCTAAAGCGTGAAGCTGGTTTATTTTTTGTATACTACATATTACACAGCCACATACAAACATTATTTTATATGTATATAAAACCGATAAACACGAAGCTGCGTTGCTTAAGTAAATCCACGTTAATCACGTTATGCATAAGCCAAATCGTCGATTCACATGATCCCCGCTCGGGCATTAGCTGTTCACTCAATACTATCCAAAGGTTTACGTAATGAGAACAAACGAAGCGTTATTCCGAACAATTTCACCGGATTGGAATTAAATAAATCAGCTTCACGCTGTATCCCGCACACAGCAGGGTAGGCAGAGGGAACCTAGTCTTAAGACACTCCGTTCCTCACTTTCTGCCAAATTCTGGAGGCATTGCGTGTTGAGTGGCAGAACTCAACGCCGCGCTTAGCCTCGACACCAGAGCGAAGAAATGGTAATATGAATTTAAGTAAATATTTTATTTCCTCGAGTGGGGATCAAACCCACAATCACTCGGTTTTACAGTCACACTTCGTGCCGCTGCGCCACGACTGGCCTTTATTATAATTGACTAAATATAATAAAAAAATATATATATATATATATATGTAGCATACTAAAATAAGACGTAAAATGGAAAATCCTGTTTTCTTTCCTGTTCCAGTAGGTATTTTGAGAAATCCTCTCGTAGTGCTCTGCTACTTGAGGTAAAATGTAAGATGGTATAATAATAACTCGTAGGTATTAAGTACTAGCGTGAAGCAGATTTATTTTTTAGGTATTAAGTTAAAAGATATTAAATTAAAAATATATAGTAAAATACCTCTACTCTCTTAGGATTTAGTACCTGGAGATATTTATGTGCTAGTCATAAGGCTAATTTAAGAAACAGATATAAACAAAATAAAAATTAAAACTGACAATTTTGAAAACCTGAAAAAGGTACGATTTAGTTTAAGTGATACATATACAATAAATTTACATGATTATATCTAATGTTAGGTTTAACATTAAGGCCAATTTAAGTTAGTTTCTACTATTACTGTGTAGTAACGAAGGAGATTTATTTCTAGGTATATGTATATAGATTTAAAATACCTACTACTACAGAACTTCTCTTTTTGTAAAAATAACCTTAAAACAATTTATCCCCCGACGGAACGAAGGGATGAACCAACCAACACCTATCGTTTACAACCTGCTGTACCACTGCGCCATATTTAAATTTGAAAACAAGTGGCACAAATCGCGTCAACAGTGTGTCGCTGGTTGAACCTCCTCTATTATTCACCTCGGGAAGGGAGCGGCGGAAACTGGTAAACTAGATAAGTTTTAAAAAGGACCAACTTAGATGAATCTTGACTGCATAATGATGCAGATTAAAAGTTGGTGATTGTGAATTTTTACATTTTATCATATAAATTAGAATATATTTTACACTTTATTTAACACGAGAAAAAAATATTTTTATATAAGTAAGGTTTTTAGGGTTCTGTACCTGAAAAGTTAAAAACGGAACCCGAAAAGGATCACTTAGTTGTCTTTCTGTTAAGATCATTTATCTCGAGATTGAAGGTAGGTGCAATATCTTGAATATTTATTCGAGTCTATGGCCTCTTAAAGCGTAGAAAAAAACCAACTAGACGCTAGTCAATGCAATCAAAAGATACGAGTATTTGTGTATCGATTTTACTGTATTTTGTATGAAATTCGCCGTGTAATCAAAACCTATAGAGTACTTTTTATAGAAAGAAGAAAAAAGAAAGATAAGCTTAGCTTTCTATTACATAAATTTCTTTAAGAAACAAGTTTAAACTCAAAGTTATGGGTACATTACAATCAGCTTCACGCTGTATCCCGCACACAGCAGGGTAGGTAGAGGGAAGCTAGTGTTAGGACACTCCGTTCCCCACTTTCTGCCGAATTCTGGAGGCATTGCGTATTGAGTGGCAGAACTCAACGCCGCGCTTAGCCTCGACACCAGAGCAAAATGGAAATATAAATTTAAGTAAATATTTCATCTCCTCGAGTGGGGATCGAACCCACAACCAGTCGATTTTACAGTCACACTTTGTGCACCTGCGCCACGACTGGTCTCAACATATATATGCTTCTAATTATAGAATACTACGATAAAAAATATAGTGAAAATAACTTAATGTGAAAAAGATAACATTATTTTAGAAAAACACAACGTAATTTTATGAAAATGTGTACATAAACTAATTTAAAAAGTTCAGTAGAGTTATATAGGCGTGGATTTAGTTGAGTGCTAAAGTTTCGTGACAGCTTTTAATATAGTCATCAATTATCTTTAAGGGAAGTGTTGGATAACACAGGTGAATACTTCACGGGGTATTTAGGTGATACACGTCGTTTAACACTTTATAAGACATTTACTACTTTAAAACTTCTTATGATAAGGAACTTATTTTTTTTTTTGTGTGAGGCCAGCCATGAAACCGGTGTACAAAGTGTGAATATAAACGCGACGGGTTGTGGGTTTGATTTTCGCTTGATGAAATTAAATACTTTCATTTATTCGCTCTGGTGTACAGGCAAAGCGCGTCGTTGAATTACGTCACTCAACACGCAAAGATTCAGCCGAAAATGAGGAACGGAATATCTTAACACTTGGTTCCCAATGCCTACCCTGCTGAGTGCGGAATATATTGTGAAGCCGTTTTTTTTTTACTTCCTTAATATTTTCTTATACCTAACTTCTTGTGATAAACAACTTAATTTATTTGTGCATTCAAGATTTGGAGATTGGGTTGTTATATGTGATTTTCAAAGACAAATTCAAATATTGAAGTAATATCCAACGACCGCCATTTCGATTTAGTTTCATATATTTAAAATTTCTTCATATATTGTATAACTTTTTTCTTCAACATAGATTTCCAGTAAGTTATATCGAAATAAATAAATCAGCTTCACGCTGTATCCCGCACACAGCAGGGTAGGCAGAGGGAACCTCAGTTCCCCACTTTCTGCCGAATCCTGTAGGCATCTCGTGTTAAGTGGCAGAACTCAACGTCGCGCTTTGCCTAGACACCAGAGCGAAGAAATCGAAATATAAATTTAAGTGAATATTTCATCTTCTCGAGTGGGGATCGAACCCACAACCAGTCGATTTACAGTCACACTTTGTGCCCCTGCGCCACGACTGGCCTCTTTAGTTTCAGTTATATCGACATTTAACTTAATATTAATTGGCAAACCGTTTTGTCCTAGTCGGCTTCCAACTTAACGCAAGTCCAACTCTCCAGCACCAAGAAACTAAGTTACATCCTGTGCATGAATTTATAAATTTATTAATAGTCCCTCTTGAAACTCCTGCAGTATAGCACGTATCAAAAATTTATTTGATTTTGTACCTCTTTGCTGGTGAAGGAATGTTCTATGTTTAATGGAATATATGTGTATATTTATATATTGGAATACTAAAGTAAACAGAAGAGAGTTTTTAAAAAATAAAACAAATATATATAATATGTCGATAAATATGAGGCAAGTCCCTCCCCATGTTCCACCCAATTAGGGAGGCATTGTGTATTAAGTGGCAGAACTGAACACCGCACTTTGCCTCGACACCAGAGCAAAGAAATGAAAATATGAAATATTTCATTTTTTCTCAATTCAGAATCGAACCCGCAACCTGTCGCGTTAACACTACCCTTTGTATCTCAGCCCCACGACTGGCCTCAAGTTTCAATTTAATTAAAAAAAATATATTAAAATTTAAAATTCATTTAAAGAGTATGTTATTATTTTACATAATAATTACGAAACAGTTTTCATACCAGCTCGCACTTAAGCCTTAGTCTGAGTGACCAAAGCACTTAGCGAATTAAGGATGTCACAAGTTAATGGTTGATGCGGACGAGGGTACTGGCATTAGGCTAAATTAGCCATGTCTGACCAATACTGTTATATAGAAGTATATCAAATAATTGCCGGATTAAACCTGGACGATCCTAGATTACTGAAACGTAGCTGCTGTCTTGCTTTACAGATTATTTCATTTACAATGTCTTAATCTGTCGTTTTATGAAATGTCAAGGGAAGGTTTACATGGTAAATTTATATNAGAAAGTGGGGAACGGAGTGTCTTAACACTAGGTTCCCTCTGCCTACCCTGCTGTATGCGGGATACAGCGTGAAGCTAATTTAATTTTTTTTTAAATTTTATATATATTTTAGAATAGGCAGAGGGAACCTAGTGTCAAGACATTCTATTCTCCAATTTTCATCTAATTTTCGAGATATTACGTGATGAGTGGAGATATTCAACGCGACGCTCTTTTTTGTTATCAGGGCTTGATAATAGAATCAAAAAATGGTTAATTTTCTTGAGTAGTAATCGAGCCCACAACTGTGGAGTTTACGGTCGTGCGCTTAGGCACGACAGCTTCAATATACAATTTTTCATATAATTAACACGGGATCCTATGAAAAACAAACATAATATAAATATATAATTATTCATATATAGTTATTTTGTACGCGTATAAAAGCTTTGTGAACCTTTTATGTAATCTACAACTACATAATACATACATAAACCTACATATATTTTTAAATATATAGTTATTAAAACCAAATAATTAATAATAAACTATTCTTCCATTATTAATATATATTTGTGCTTTATTTAAAACATGGCCAAGTCTTAGAAGGGTCGTTGTAAGCCCTAGTTGTTCTATAGAGACATGACACTTGCATTAGGAGCTTTGGTCCAGAGGACTCCAGCATCCATTCAAATAGGATTTGTACCGGCTGAGATATCTAATACTAGTACTGAGAACAAGTACGACGGTCTATAGGAATATAAATACAATAACTTGTTTTATTTTTGTGAAAAAAAAAACATATTGCGGATATTTATGTTTTCTGTTTTATTAAGTAAGAAATAGTGAAACAACTGGTAATATTGATAAATAAATAATTTTACATAATTTCTTAAAGACACACTTGTCTTGTCTCTCACAACAGTCGCGTATATAGTCAAACAGTGCGTAGTGCCACTATTGCTATTTCTCGTTTTTTTTTATTTTATTGTTGTATTCGGCAGGGTTTGTTTCCCATTAACACTTCCGTTTCGACGTATCATTCCCCCGAGTGAAAATAGAACCCATAACAAATGCATTTAAATTCGCACGCTTATGTCAGTGAACCACGACGGTCGCCAATTTTTTTCTCCTAAAAGTAAAATTTTTAATTTACCAATATTATTTCACTTTAGTTACCAACAATATCCTGCTAAGCTGTAGACTGTATCTCTATATAATAGAATCAAAAAATCAAATCAGCTTTATACCGCATGCTGTATACCGCACACAGCAGGGTAGGGAAAGGGAACCTAGTGTTAAGACACTCCATTCCCCACTTTCCCACACATCAGTGGGAATCGAATCCACAACCAGTCGATTTTACAGTCACACTTTGTGCCCCTGCGCCACGACTGGCTTTTATAATAGAAAAATAAGATATTGCCATTAGTTAAAAAAAGCCGCATAAAACAGGCAGGAAGCCTTAAAAGCCGTCACGTAACACGCATTGTGCTCAATTAAGCAGAAAGTGAGAAACAAGTGATGACTCATGTTATCTTTGTTTATCTTATGGAGAATGTATGGCTATTAATATACATTTGTTTCATCCTATACGTTTATTTATGTTTAGCCTTGCCTTAGTTATTTATAGTAAGAGTTAAATGCATAGTCACTCTGTTTTTCGCTTCTAATATATTGTTTTTTAAGATCCATAAGGTCTATTTGTATACATCGTGAAAATGGAGTTGAAGTATTCATTGAAAATGTAAAATTCCGTTTTTTTTATCGTTTCTGTAGGATTATCAAGAAATCTTATGTTCTCTTTAATGTATCTTAGTGCTTCCTTCATCCCCCAAGGAAGCTATAAGACAAATTTCAGCGATCTAATCCACGCTAGACCGCGGTTGACAATCAAAAACGCAGTATCAAAGTTGCTGGAGGAAGGTCACGTAAAAAGCACAGGGAGGACACGTATGGAGTGGTTGATGACAGTGGACGAGGCGAAAGAGGTATCTAGAGACCGTGTGTTTAGCGATCCGTTCTCTCTGACTACCCCGCTAGAGATACAACGTGAAGCTCGAGTAAAGCTAAGTAAGTATTTTATTTTGAAGAATTTGTAATAATTTTGTGCATCAAAAATACTATTTGCGTAAAAAAAAAACATATTTTTTTTTGTTCAAACACAAAAGTTGCCAAATGTTCCATTTTAAAAAGCCTTTTGTTCTGTTCAAACAAAAGTTAGATTGCCATTACGCAAATCAAAAGTTCCACTCCATTGCCACATATAATATATATATACATATATATATTTCACTAAAACGCAATAAAGTATTTTTTGCCTCCCACCGCTGTTGAAACTCTCCCACTAACTCACTTAATGCGGCGAGTTGTAACGAGTTGTCGAATTTGTTTGTAACCAAATTGTTTTTATGTTGCATTCTATTGGTTTTCTCTAAGCCACTTATGTGATTCATTTATGGCTGTACTTTATATTAGCTTATTACTGGATAAATGTGAAAAACAAAATAAATATTTTGTATTAGAGATAATCATATTAAAAAAAATCTGCTTCACGCTGTATCCCGCACACAGCAGGGTAGGTAGAGGGAACCTAGTGTTAAGACACTCCGTTCCCCACTTTCTGCCGATACCTGGAGGCATTTCATGTTGAGTGGCAGAACTCAACGCCGCACTTTGCCTCAACACCAGAGCGAAAGGGAAGCTAATGTTAAAACACTCCGTTGCCTTGTTCTGCCGGTTTCTGGAGGCATTGAGTGTTGAGTGTCAGAACTCAACGCCGCGCTTGTCCTCGACACCAGAGCGAACAAATGGAAATATAAATTTAAGTAAATATTTAATCTCCTCGAGTGAGGATGGAAGCCACAACCAGTCAGTTTTACAGTCACATTTTGTGCCGCTGCGCCACGACTGGCCTCAATAATCATCATATCATATATAATAATCATATTATATTATATGTAATACAGCGTCTAATGCGAACTCTACAAAGCTGTGTTACTAGGAAAGAGAAATACACCGTATTTACGTTTACGTTCAAAGGATAACCGACGTACCCTTTTATTTGCTAATGCTGATATTTGCGAAAGTGAAAACAAGGAGAGGTTGTAATCTCCATGAAGCAAAAACCATGTTTGAACCTCCATCCCCATTAGGAACCGCATGCGTGGGCTGTTTACGACTATATATTCCTAAAAATTCAAATACACATATATAGATAGACTTATATATTTTTCCATATTTTATTGAGCAACTGAAAAAAAATGATAAATTAGAAAACTGAACATATAATGAAAAACTTGATAAGAAAATGGAGTGTCTGAACACTAGGTTAAGACACTCCGGCAAACACTCCAGTAATGTTGATTCACCTTTTTTTATTAAGCAGCTCAACTCCTCCTATTCTCTAGTTTCCGCCTATATATTTGGAGAATTTGGAACCCAGAGAATCAAATAAATATACATATACATTCCCCCGAGTGAAGCACAGTTATAGTCCTAATAAAATTAATATCCCCGATGTAAACATTATCGGTTTCGAATTTGATAAGACCTCGATCTTTGCGAAGTATCAAAGTTGATTACAGCCATATGTGTGTACGAACGCGGCGCTGATGAGGAGTTCTACATTCAGTTTAACCAAACGTATTTCTTTGATAGGCTCACTTTAATGGATTTTCCTGTTTATCCGAAAACTTTCCCACAATCTCCTAATCTGGCGCAGTTCTTGTATGTATGTTTGTATGTGATTTATTAACGCACTGACGCCGGTGCGGCCAGACGGCCACATATATTTTGTTACCGTAAGTATTTTATGGCGTAACGACGCGGGGTCGTAGGTCATTGCTTTTTTTTGTTTCGTCAAGTAGTTCTTGGTTCTTTTTATATTAAAATATTATACGGCGCCATATAAAATGTTTTGTTTGAATGATGAGCTGCATCGTCGTTTTATTTTAGTACTTCATTCAACTGTCAATGATGAGCAAAGTTTTTATTTTATTTTTATTTAGTACTAACGAACCCGCGGCTTCGCCAGTTTGAAATATTCGAATATTTATTATTTATCTGTGCAATTATTTTCTATTTTAAATAAGAATAGTAAGAATATTAAAGTAAAGTAATGAAATAAGGGTACTAAAATATAATAAAATAACCAAAAAATAATATAATAGGTAAATGTAACAAAAGAAAATTGTTGATATTGGAATAAATAGTCATTACTGAGACATTTTCAATATTGACATTATCAATATTATCTAACTTAAATCAATAATTAAAAGTAACACGAAATATAATCGAAGTTCACCGTCATTTTCAGATGATAACAATTTTAAAATTTTACATATACTGTCTTCAAATATAAACTGCTTTAAAGATTCCCTCTACCTTCCCAGCTATATGCGGGACACAGCGTGAAGCTGAAAAGAAACATAAGCAGTGATTATCGCAACATCTGAGGATAAAGGATTTATACTAAAGGATTACATACTTATCTTCGAGGAAAATATTGCGACGTTCAAAGCATAAAGACACGGTTACTGTAGAGATAGAGCCATGTATAATCTCTATACAAATAATCGGATAATCTGCTGTAGATTCTAAATCTCGTGGTGTGTTTGATGCCAGCTTTCTTTTATGATACTATGTATAAAATTATATAAATTATTTTTATATAATAGGACCTTTAATAAGTTTTCGCTGTTATTTGAAAGATGGCGTTGCGGCACTCTGTGCATGGAATTTCGTACGGTAACGAATCACCAAAGTAGTACTATATGTAACCTCAAATTATAGTAGAATAGTGTTTACTACAGTGTCAACTACATATTTATTTTCCCTTTGTGAAAATGTGTACTTTTGTGCCAAATAAAGTGTTTTTGCGGGGAATTTTATTGCACTGCTTTATTCAGAAAAAATCTGCAGCAGAAGCACACAGAATTCTCGTTGAGACAATGCTTTGTCGAATACAACGTGCAGAGACTGGTTTAGGCGCTTCAAAAGTAATGATTTTGACCTTGAAGACAAAGAGCGTTCTGGAGCACCGACAAAATTTGAAGACAGAATTGGAGGCATTGCTTGAAGAAGATCCATGTCAGACGTTAGTAGAGCTCGGGAAAACGTTACAAGTAGATGCGTCAACAGTTTCAAAACGTTTAAAAGCGTTAGGAATGATCCAAAAGCAAGGGCATTGGGTGCCGTATGAGTTGAAGCCGAGAGACGTAGAACGACGTTTTCTCATGTGTGAATTGTTGCTTCAACGGCAAAAGAGAAAAGGTTTTCTGCACCGTATCGTCACTGGGGATGAAAAGTGGATTCACTACGACAATCCAAAGCGAAAAAAATCGTGGGGCATGCCGGGTCACGCATCAACATCGTCGCCAAAACCAAATATCCATGGTTCTAAGCTTCTTCTCTGCATTTGGTGGGATCAGCAGGGCGTAATTTATTATGAGCTGCTTAAACCTAATGAAACTATCACGGGAGCTCGCTATCGACTTCAGTTGATGCGTTTGAGTCGCGCTCTGAAAGAAAAGCGGCCACTATACGAGCAGAGACACGACAAAGTGATTTTATTACATGATAATGCTCGGCCACATGTGGCAAAACCAGTCAAAACTTACCTGGAAACACTTCAATGGGAAGTTCTACCCCACCCGCCGTATTCACCGGACATAGCCCCCTCCGATTACCACTTGTTTCGGTCGATGGCGCACGGTTTAAGCGAGCAGCGCTTCCATTCTTTTGAAGAAGCCGAAAAATGGCTTGATTCCTGGATTGCCTCGAAAGATGAGTCGTTTTTCCGATAGGGGATTCAATTGCTACCAGAGAGATGGGAGAAAATGGTCTCTAATGATGGACAATACTTTGAGTAATATCATTGTAAGCATTATATTTTAAATTATTTTTTTTTAAACAAGCGAGAACTTATTCAAGGTCCTAATATTGTTACTTTTTTAGCTTAAGCAGGATAAGAAAAGGGAAACTAGTATTAAAACACTGCTCCCCCTTTAAGATATTTACTTTCCGATGAATTCTAACAAGCATTGCGTGCTTAGTGGCGGTACTCTACGCTGCGCTTTGCCTCGATACCACCGTGAAGAAATGAAAATATATTTTTTCTTCGAGTGGGTATTGAACCCACAACCTCTCACGGTTACAATCACACTCTTGTGGCCGTGCGTAACTACCCTCCTCTCTTTATATATTTAAATAAAAAAAACTTTTTCTCTTACTGAGTCACTTACAGAGGCACAACCAAAAAAAACTAAGCAGAACGCTGAAATTTGTCATGTAGCTTTGTTGAAGAGTGTAAGGGAGTACTACAAATTATTTTTTTGATATACTTAAGAGAACGGGAGAAACGATCTTTTCTAGTTTATCTCAAAATTGACGCAAATAAAGCAACAGGCGACAACTAAATTTTAGTATATTATGAAAGAAATAACAGTATTATTATCTCGAATAATCTATGTTATCTTTCCAAACTAAAAAAAACATATAATAACATTCTTTCCTGTTTCATTGAAAACAGATTATTTGTATTATTATTGCATAATTAAATTCTGCTAGCTCATATTATATCACTTAGAGTAAATATATGCAGGATGTTCCGAGATACACAAAATATTATCCTAAATAAACAAGGGAATCCTTGCGAGGAATTTTTTTATATAACGACCAAATATTGTTTTAATAAAGATAAAGATTTTAGATTAAAATGCGAATAGAATAGGGCCAAAAGCAAAATCAATAGTGGCCTTATAGAGTGAGATCTATTCTAACATTTGTATAAACAAAGTTGTGCCCCAGGGGTAATCACTATATGGGAAACTAGTTTGTGAGTTACCCTTCAGTAAGTTACAGGTCAATTTTCTTGTTAAACCTTCTACAGTAGGTCTCTAATTTCATTGTGGTGTGGGACTTCAGCTTCTTAGGTTAAAGTGTGGTTAACGATGTATTTTAGTGCTTATTTTTAGCTTCACGCTGTATCCCACATATCACAGGTTAGGCAGGGAGCCTAGTGTTAAGACACTCTTCTACCCACTTTCCGCCGAATTCTAGAGACATTCACGCCGAAGAACCAAGATATGAAGATATTATACACTTCCTCGAGTGGGAATCGAACCGCATTCGCATTTATAGTCACACGCTTGTGCCCCAGCGCCACTACATGCCTCAATTTTAGTAGAAAGAATTTTGTNAATTCGGCAGAAAGTGGGGAACGGGGTGTCTTAATACTAGGTTCCCTCTGCCTACCCAGCTGGGTGCGGGATACAGCGTGAAGCAATAAAAAACTATAACGTAATCTTTATTATTAGATAATATGTAATATGATGATATACAAGTGCAATTACATAAAATACATGAATCTTTTGTTTTAGGGTTACGTAAGCAAAGAATAAAATGAGACCCTATTACTGAGACTCCGGACTCTGCCTATTTGTCAGTCTGTCTGTCCGTCTCTCAAGAGACAGCCTGTTGTCGTGTGATAGTTGGACAGTTTAAATTTTCACAGATAATAAATTTCTACTGCCGCTATAATACTAACAAACAAAACAAAATAAATATTTAAAGGGGTTTAAGGCATCTGCCTTGGTACTGGTACGATATTGTATTATTATCACATTAAATAAAAACATACTATGTCTTAAGAGTGGCGCAAAATATGAATCAATTAGTGGAGAAAAAAGAATTTTTAAACGCATCATAGTTCATTAAAAGATTCTAATTAAATAGAAAAAGAAAGTGAAGATTCTTCTAAAAAAATTTTTTTTTCAATGATTTTGTTTAACATAAATTTATCATAGATTTTATTAAAAAGTTCATACATTTTGTTATTAGACTTATGGAGGAAAAGAGAAAGAAATCAAAAAATATTCATCCATAATATCGTTTTGGAAATGTGTAGAACAGAGTGTCTTTAGTCGGAATGTGAAAAACAAACATTCTCAAAGTGTAGCGCTTCAACAATCCACTAACAAAAATGATATAGGGTAGAGAAAAAAACAGTTTTCCGCCGTAAATTTTACTATAAAACTGTTTGAAACTTCTAATATCGAAATGCACTTTATCTATGAGAGCCTTTCACGCCTCAGGCGAGGGTGCACATCAAAGATGTCTTCACCGGCACGAAATTTCACTGAGGTCTAACTTATAAGGAATCCCTTTCAGAAAAGGGTACTTTAATGGATTGTACACACGATACATATTCCTTTGGCGTATTTAATTGTTGTATCGTTTCGTTTTTTACTTCCCTGAAGCCACCGAGAGCGCGACGTTTACGTTACAGAGCAAGCGAGTATAATGAAGCCAATAAGATTATATCCTTTTATCTGTAACTCTATACGGCACACACTTGACGTTTGCGCAGAACAAGTGGAGCCAAGTAATTTATTCACCATTTAGACACTTTCGTGTTAATTACACGCGAAATAATGGTTTACGTTTGTGCTTTCTAATTGCTTTGTTAGCTTTATTTGTACGTGATATTTTGAAGGAAACGGAGACAAAGGCGGAGTAAAAATTAAATTTATTGTGTCGATCTTCAAAGTATGTCTTGTGGCGTATATAATAATGCTTGACATCAATTTATAAAATTGTCACATGTTGACGTAAAGTCAAAGAAATATAACACATAGAGAAAAAGCCTAGTGAAGTGAGCAGATATATATAAAATAGAAAAATAAATAAATTAATACACTAAGCATTTAAAAACTAGGGTCCGACGTGGCGCGGCAAGCGCGATAGGTTGTAGGTTCGATCCCCACTCGAGGAAATGAAATATTTAATATATTCATTTCTTCGTTTTGATGCGATGTAAATCGCGGGATTGAGTTCCTCCACTCAACAGTTGCTTTAGAATTTGGCGAAAAATGAGGAACGGAGTACCTTCACACTAGGTTCCCTCTGCCTACCCTGCTGTGTGCGGGAAACAGTGTGAAGCTAAAAAAATGAAATGATTACCGCAACAATCCTAAAAGAAAATATATGAAGCACAATAAAATACATAAGTTAAAATCTCCCGCTAAAATCCCCAAAATGTATCCAAATTCGAAATTATTTTCTTTTTTAAATTTCGAAAATATTATCTTGTCCTCACATACATATAATAAACAAGTTAAAACTCCACTCAATTCTATTAAGTCTTTGCTTCACCAAATTTTCTTTTCCAAAAAGTCAATGCAAGTAACAACTGAATCTGCAAATCTCAGAACTCAATTTTGCTACTTTCACCAAACCTCGAGTCGTGTTACAGACGTGGTAAGGGCACTAATGGTCCATTCTCCGCTATAATTAGCTAAGAAGTCTAGAATGTAATTAGTACTTACTTTTTTGAATTCTAATTACACCTACATTCTTTTAAATTAAATTAAATGTATGTTTGTTACAAAAATCTAACGACAATAAAAGCTTTGTATGTATTGTTCTGTTCTTATAGACCTAAAATAATAGGAAAGACTGGAAAGGGAGACATACTAGATTTTTTAATAACATTTCATAGTTGGTAAACTGAATTGAGCTTTCGACTTAACAAAGGAATCATCCACTCCGTGATATAAAATAAAAACAAACATCTTTAGTATATGAAACCTTTGTACGGCAAATAGGTAATTTCATATTAAAGTACGTAATGTATTATATGTTTTACTTTATAATATGCAATTTCTTATTAAGAATTTTCAGTTTTTCTGATGGAAATAAATCAAACTGTTACCTTTACACGACACCACTTAACTGCTTTCGATGAAGACAACATACCTAAAAAAAAGAAAAAAGTACATTAATATTTAAAAAAAACTAGTCAAATGCGAATCATAATCGCGTACAGAGAGTTCCGTAGCAATTTCAGGATTGTGTGTGAGTGGGAAGTATATATATCTATCTTTATTTTTTATTTATTAATTTTATTTGTACTGTAAGTTCTCACTTCTTATCAAATTTTATAACTATAGGCCCACGGGAGTACCCTATGTGTAACAAAAATCAAATAAAAATCAGCTGATTTTTCACGCTGTATCCCGCACACAGCAGAGTAGGCAAAGGGAACCTAGTTTTAATACACTAAATTCCCCACTTTCCGCCAAGTTCTGGAGGATTTGCGTGTTGAGTGGCGGAACTCAACGTCGCGCTTTGCCTCAACACCAGAGCGAAGAAATAAAACCTTAACAACGTTCTAAAACAAACAGTAGTCAAGCTGGATCTCTATGATTTTTGTCAAAGCTAGGTCATCTAGTATTCAGAAAGCAGAAATTAACCTCAATAACTGGAGTTCTGTGTGACGCATAATTTCATAATATAATACGCTTTTAGGTATTAACAACGATACAATAGTGCAGGAGCTCAAATAACTGCTATATTTGAATAAGACACATTCAAGAGAAACATAATCCTAGTATATTTTTATAACTGCGCACTGTATATATGAGGTAAGCTGAGGAAGCATAGTGTCAAGACTCTCTACTTTCCATTTTTCGCTGAATTTTCAATATATTGTATGTGGGGCCGTTCAAGTATTACGTAAGCACTGTAGGAAGGCGGGAGGGTCTTGGGTTTGCTTATTTTTGACGTGTTTAATGAAATATTTTTAAGAGGATTGCTTATTTTTCATGACATAGGGGAGGGGGGGGGTCAATAATTGCAAAAAAACTGCTTATGTAATACTTGAACGGCCCCTATTGAATAGTGAGACTTAATGCCAATGTTATTAGATCAAGGAAACGGAAATATTGAATTCTACCAAGTGGTAATCGAACACACTACCGTCAGTATAATATAATATATTAATGCTAATTTGTATATGTTTAAGACTTTTTTTAGTATTTATTTGTTTTAGTTTGCACAATAATATTATTGTACGTAATGTAAGTTTAATACTTGCTTTCATCTGATATGAATCACTCTTAAGTATGTTTTTTTTGTTATTTTGGTGACTCAAAAATAATTGGTGTTCATTTGTTGTTTTCATATAGTAATGTTAAAAATAAAATATATAGGACTATATCGATATATAATTGGAAACTTATTATATTTGAGTCATTATAAATTTCGTTGCGTTTTTCAAACTTTTAAAGAATAGTGAATTATAAATTTAATACTTGCTTTCATCTGATATGAATCACAATTAAGTATGTTTTTTTTGTTATTTTGGTGACTTAAACATAATTGTGTTCATTTGTTGTTTTCATATAGTAATGTTAAAAATAAAATATATAGGACTATATCGATGTATAACTAGAAACTTATTATAGTTTTCTTGCGTTTTTCAAACTTTTAAAGAATAGTGAATTATAAACTATGCAAAAAAATATACATATAAAACGTATACAATTTCACAAACAACATTACACTGTCGTAAAGTTAAATTTAAAAACACGCAATAAGAGATAAGAGACAGTTTCTATTATAATGCAAAATAGTGTAAAAGTTTTTAAAAGCTGTACTTGCAAAAGCTCTTTCTCGACTTATTTCGATTTGGTCTGAATCTGAAAGTATAAACACGTGTGTATTTTATTTTTTAGGTCCATGCTTATCCTGCAGTAAAAATGGAGAAAGACAGTGTTAAAACACTCCTTTCCCTTTTTTGCCTAATTTTAAAGAAAGAAACAATTTGACTGGCGGAAATTAACGCTGCGTTTTGTTTTGTCAAAATAATATTTTTAAGCAACCAATCATTCAATCATTTATTATTCTGTATAGTCTGTAAAGTCTTTTTGTCATATAAAACAAATGGTTCCCGGACTAGTAATCGAACCCATAACCATCAATACTTATTAAGAAAATGTATAAAAAATTTAACTTTGGAAACCGTCCAAGCGCTCTGAACAACTAAGCTATACGTTCTTATCGAGCTACGTCGAAATTCTTATTCGCGTGTTACAACTTACTCATGTTTATGTTGTTAGTATCTCTGTAGAGAGAAATCGCGCGGGTTCAAATCCCGCTACGTTAAAATTTTTATACGTTTTCTTAATAATTTTTTTTTCTAAATGTGGAATAAATGATTAAAAGTGTTTAAAAAACCACAACCATCACATTTCCTAACAACCACCCATAACACCACATAACACCATAGTATACCACTTTGTAATACAATCTACTATCACGCTGTGGTCATAAAGTCATATTGACAATTGTACAGACATGTAGGGACTCAGTTGTTAGTATCAAACAAGGCGTGACGGATATTATCGTTCATGAATATTCTGTTTTCTCACATCAGTTGGCATAGTACTGTGTAATTCGTTCAAAGACCATCACCCTTCACTTGAAATTGTAATCTTGTATAATATTCCAGAATTATATTATTATTCTCAAACAAAACTTTATAGTTCTGTGTAGTTATGTCTAATTTTGTATATTTTACATGTATACGTTGTATATTTGGGCTGAAAGTTTTAGTTTTTAGCTATATCCAGCACATTGCAGGGTTAGTGTTAAGACACTCCGTTCTTCTTAAGACGCTTCCGTTTCTCACTTTCCGCTGAATTCTGGAGGCATTGCGTGTTGAGTGGTGAAACTGAAAACTTGAGTGGGAATCGAACCCGTTGAACCTGTAGAGTTTATAGTCGCACTTAAGCCACAACTGGCCTCAATCCTGTCCAATCAAGTTATAGTGAAATTAACTTTCCCCCTTACGCTACTAAGTTGACTGAATATATAAATATACAACGATCTATACGATAGCTGCTGTATAGATTACGAAAATGACTTGTTTTGTAATGATGTAAAAAATATGTAAATGTTTAATATAGAACAAAATACTAATTTAATTTAATTAAAGAACCTATAAGCGAAAAGTTTAAATTTTTTTTAAAAAAATAATATTTCCAAGTATCGTTTAATATTCCTTTTCTGTAACTAAATAGAATTGAACAAGAATTAATTAAGGCAATTTTTGTGAAAGTAACTTACTTTGTACCGAATAGTTATAATTTAATTTAAATAGCTGAAATAACGTTAATTTCCCCTCAACTCAGTAATCTATATATATAAAAAGACATGTACTGATTGACTGAGGTAAGACGCACGCACAGCCGTAACCGCTGTGCGTAGAAACGTGAAATTTGGACAGATGTTCATTTTCATAATCTGGACATCCACTAAGAAGGGGTTTTGAAAAATTTTAACCCTAAAGGGATGAAATTGGGGTTGAAAGTTTGTATGGAAAAAATTTAAATCGGCACCGATTTTTATAAAATTTGAAATTCAGACTCTTAAAAACATTTCATTGAACACGTGTTTCATGGTTTTTTAGAATTCACCCCTTAAGGGTTCAAATAAGGGGTTGAAAATTTATACGGAAAAATCTTTAAATCGCCACCAATTTTTATAAAAATTTAAATTCATACTGTTAAAAATATTTTATTGAACACGTATTTCATGGTTTTTTTAAAAGTGACCCCTAAGGGTGCAAATACGCGGGCGAAGCTGCGCGTGCCCACTAGTATCGTAATATAAGCGTAGTTTAAATGTTAATTTAATTTCCACAATCGTGTCTAAACGCTAGAGGACAAGCCTTGCAAAAAATCCACTCGACAAGATCTGGTAATTTCGTTAATTAGCTCCGCCAGTCACGTACAAATTAAGATGGCGAGGAAGTACTTAAGAATTCAACTGGATGGACTAACGCCTCAAACGCTTATTTGAATAAAAATGGTAATGTGATAGTGTTTGTTGAACTGCAATATTGTTTTTAAAAAAACAGCTTCACGCTGTATCCCGCACACAGCAGGGTAGGCATAGGGAACCTTATGATAAGACCCTCCGTTTCCCACTTTTTGCCGAATTCTGGAGGCATTGCGTGTTGAGTGGCGGAACTCAACGCCGCGCTTTTTGCCTCGTCAGCAGAGCGAAGAAATATAAATTTAAGTAAATATTTCATCTCCTCGAGTGGGGATCGAACCCACAACCAGTTGGGTTTACAATCACACATTGTGCCGCTGCACCACGACCAGCCTATTGTTTTAACTATTGTATTATATATTATCTTTTAACCTGAAGACAATTACCGGTGTATAATGGTTTATTACAATACAGTAATTTAACTATTAAATATAAAATGTATATGAGACGAAATGCAACGTTGAGTTGAACTCTACTAAACCTCGATTTTAGTTGAAAAATTAAGAAAAGAGTGTCTGACACTAGGTTCTCCCGCCTCCTCTATACTGCTATTTAATATAAAGTCAAAAGCTGACAACAAATCAGAATAGGATTTAAAGAAATAACGATCATTTTTACAACATATATATTGTAAAAATGATGATGATGATGGATTTATTTAATGTAATCGTTTCTATCTCTTTGGAAGGCAATCCAATATTAGGTTATTCGAGTCCAATTTTATGTAATAGATCGCGTGCGCCGTCCACGCACGGTAGCTGTCAGTCGAGTAACAGACTAACTATGGCCGTACCAGTCCTTTTATAATAAACTCTTACCCTTTTTGTACTGAAACAAAGAAAAATTCTAAATATTTATAAAACTTCTTTATTAAAGTTTTATAACACAGAAGGAAATTACATTGTTCTTAATGTGTACGAAAACTTTAAAAAAATCCTTTTATTTCTAAGTGCAGGGTGCTTTTAAATGGTTTTCTCACACATCGCAGAGTATCTAATTTTATATAATTAAACTTTATCAGAATACGTGTAAAAAAATTTAGGTAAGCGTGATTTGAACCCACATCTCATGGAAACAAAGAGCTCTGACAACTGTGGCGTTCTCATTAAGCTACGTTGATTTTCTATATACGTTTTCCAAAAAAAAGTGTTAATTTTTTCTATGTGTGGAATAAAATTTTTAATTTTTAAAAATGTATATGATTATATCTCGTAATTTCCAATCGTTTTAGAGACATTTCCTTTTGAGTGGTAAAACGCAAAGCTCACTAACACTTAAACTAGACTAGACTATTACGATTTGAACCTACTTTCACATCAAAACGAATAACAAGATGAACTGAGCCACGACGTCGTCAACGATCAGCTAAATTAACTTATTCCAACTAAACGCGACGAAAACACACGAAATTTCCTGCCAAATAAACTTAATGAGAATGCTTATAATATCTTTATTCTGAGTCACGCAGAAATTTCGTAGCTTATTATACAGTGTCAGTCTCTTCAAGTTTAATGTCAGTAACGAACGAGCAAAGCAGCCGTGTCAGCCTTCACAAGCCTGTTCAACATCAAATTACTCACACGCCAAATTATATTAATATAATGGTGATTGCATTGCATTCGAATGCAGCTTCCCAAATTAGGGTAAGTGGGAACCCGGGTTCTGTGCATCGGACCCAGTTCTAGTTCTAGATACGTTTGCATTTTTGATCGCGCCCTAGTTTTGTAGAGAGATTTTTGTATGGAGCCTGTGGCGGCAAATACAGCGGCATGACCCCAATATTGGTACAAGACACGTTCCGTTTTGACATGTTACGAGACGCCCGTGTACGTTGGTTGAAATGAAAAATAGTACGCAGAATTAGGATTTTGCAAGAGAAATGGATGGTGGATAAAGATTAGGCTTTCGTACTGAATAGAAATATTTGGTACAGTAAGAGTCAAGATATCGTAAAATTGTGCTATAAATGATGATAATATTTTTTATACATTTTAAAAATGTTAATTAAATTAATGTAAATTGAATCAGCTTCACGCTTTATCCCGCACACAGCTGGGTAGGCAAAGGGAACCTATTGTTAAGACACTCCGTTCCCCACTTTCCGCCGAATTTTTCGAGGCATTGCGTGTTGAGTGACGGAACTCAACCCGGGCTTTCACCTTGGTGTCAAAGCAAAGAAATTAAAATATTAATCAATAATAATTCACACCTTCGAGTGGGAATCGAACCACAACCGTCGCTTTACAATCACACTCTTGTGCCCCTGCGCCACGACGGCCTCTATACATTTTAGAGATTACATTAAAATATTCCAGCCTATATTTATTCAATGAATTCGATATTGAATTCGACCTAAAGCGTAGACTTAGATCTGCTATAAATCATTTGAAAAACAGTAAGTTGGATATAGTACCTAATAGATATAATACCTAAATTTGAAATTCGTTTTGTATATATCTATAAATTATATTTTATATTAACATTTACAATTCATTCAAAGCTTTGTGAATATTTTATATATTTTAGAAATATAATATAACAAGAAAATGTTCTTTTATAAAATGTAATTTGAATAATGTAATATGGCGCAGTAGCACAGTGTGGGCTGTAAACGCGATGGTTGTGAGCTCGATTCCCATTCGAGGGAATTAATTATTTAATATTAACTTTTCCGCGTTATAGTAACAAGATGAAAATCAAAAAGAAAATTCGGCGTAAAGTTGGTAACGGATTGTTTACGATAACTTTAACGAAACCTATGTCATTAGCTTAAACTCAACACATAGAAAATATATTTTTTGCGTTTTCCTGATTCAACAAGACAAATTGTGCCTGTTAATATGCAGTGTCTCAAATTCAAGCAAAAAGAAAAGAACAAAGTGTCCTTACACTAGGTTCTTCTGATAACGATGATAGCGAAAAATGCACCACTTTCAAAAAAAATATTACCTACCTATCTTTGCTTAAAAAAAACTTTATTCTTTTTTAAAATCATAAATTCCTTTCATAAATCGACCGTGTAAATTAATGTTTAATTCATATTCACTGTATCGGTAATATTGTATAACTATTACCATTTAGAGACGACTGGTCGACCGATTATTCAAGAGTTTTCTTTACACATAATCACAGACATAACTCTGATCTTGGAGTTAGTCTACATACTAGTCGACTTCCTGGAAGTTACTTAGATGAAAGCAGTAGGTATCTAAGTCAAGAGGCCACAACAACTTAAAATGGAAATATTACGTGTTTCCAGGATTTCTTATATTGCATTAGAAAATGTGGGTGGTGCTATATGAACTGACTTTAGAGGAGCTACAAAATGAAAGTAAAAGTTTTTTTTCACTAAGACAATATTAGGTAACTAAGTATGCTTCTTGGATAGAAAGGCGAAATTATGTTTCCTATCAAATGTTAGTCATTAAATAAAATATTATAATTATGTATATTTAGATGTATATCTAACTATTGTACCACGTACATAGGTGTTCTTAGCTTCAATTTATTACTATTACAATACATTTTGTTATTACATAGCTGTAACTAAATTATATTTGGGGCCAGTCGTGGCAAAGGTGCAACTGTACGCAAATTCAATTCAAACAGGTTATGAGTTTGATTCTCATTCAAGGAAATGAAGTCTTAACATTTTCATTTCACCCTTCTAGTAACGACTAGTCCATCACTAAACACGCAATCACTTCGGAATTCGGCGGAAAATGGGAAATTAACGAGAACGCACTATCCTAACACTAGGTTCCCAGGTTCCCTGTGCCTACCCTGCTATGCGGGATACAGCGTAAATAAAACTAAATTATAAATAAATTCCACGAACCCACAGGTATAATATTATAAGTATATATACTTTAACATTTGCAGTTTACATGATATGGGATTTATGAGGAAGGGTTACGATGTACCATACCATGTTTTACGACATCACATCTATAGGACATTTTAGATACCCCCATGGTTTATTGATACGATTGCTACATACAACCCATATCGTATTATTTATAGCTTATTTGTGAGAAATAAAAATAACATATTTTTATAATATAATTTATTGCAAATATAAATTTAATTAAAAATATTCTTTTATTTTAACATAATGCGTAGTATGTATTTGTAGATCACTATGAATTAAACTCCTTTTTTTAATATTATAGAAAGAGGGAAGCTTGCAACCTAGGAAGCTCCATTTCCTGCTTTCTGCCGCAGTGTTGAGGCATTGCGTTGCCTTGTTATTTGAGTAAAAAATTTAAATATGAAATATTTCATTCCCACAAGTGGGACCAGAGCCCCACGACTTTCTCATTATTAATCTACATAACCAAACTATAAAAAAATATCCAAATCACTAAATTAAATTCAAAAATAATCAACTAAAACTTCAAATTACATCTAAATGAACAAACATTCAGATTCCAGCATTCCTATACAGTATAACGCTATACTAATACAGGCGGGCTCCACTGCAATAGTCAAGCGAGTCAAATCACTCTATGAAGTTGAGAGTTGAAGTTTAAGTTTGAAACATAATTTCCAACAGCACCGTTAGCAGCTTATTGACTTGGGACATGTCACATTTACAAGGTTTGGCCAAAGTATATCGATATCAGATTTCAATATTGAAATTTGAATATTAATCCTCCAGTTCCATTATTATTTATAATGTATTGGATTTTGGATTGGTTCTTAGCTGTTATGTTGGTGTTAAAGAGAAAATGTTTAATAATAATATATTATTTTAATACCTATTTAGAAGACGTATAAAAATTTTAACGTAGCGGGACTCGAATCCGGGCCTGGAAACCGACAAGACGCTCTGACCACTAAGCCATACGTTTTCATTAAGCTACGTCGAAATTTTTATACGCTTGTTACAATTTATTTATGTTTTAATTTATAAATATATCCTAGTTCATTATAACACTGTTCAGACATTCCAGTACTCTTGGCTTCAATTACTTTGTTGTATTTATATTTACTTTCTTCATAAAACCAAAGTGAATTTAACCAACTAAAACCATAATATTTCTAAACTAGCATTAAGCGAAGAACAAAGTAATCTATGTATATAAAAGGACTTGTGCTGACTGACTGAGGTAAGACGCACGCAGAGCCGTAACCGCTGATGGTAGAAACGTGAAATTTGGGCAGATGTTTATTTTCATATTCTGGACATCCACTAAGAAGGGAATTTGAAAAATTTTAACCCTAAAGGGATGAAATAGGGGTTGAAAGTTTGTATGGAAAAAAAATTTAATCTGTACCGATTTTTATAAAATTTGAAATTCAGACTCTTAAAAATATTTCATTGAACACGTGTTTCATGGTTTTTAAGAATTCACCCCCTAAGGGTTCAAATAAGGGGTTGAAAGTTTATATGGAAAAATCTTTAAATTGCCACCGATTTTTATAAAAATTTAAATTCAGACTGTTAAAAATATTTTATTGAACACGTGTTTCGTGGTTTTTTTAGAATTCACTCCTAATAAGCGGGCGAAGCCGCGCGCGCCCTCTAGTTTAATATAAAAATACGTAAACATAATAAAAATACATATCTCGATTTACATTGTAATTTTGGTGGCTGTTGAACATTATAGCGCAGGGGACATAAAATATATCTTTTAGTTTTTTTTTTTCAGCTTCACGCTGTATCCCGCACACTGCAGGGTAGGCAGAGGGAACTTAGTGTTAAGACTCCGTTCACCACTTTCTGTCGAATTCTGGAGGCATTGTGTATTAAGTGGCAGAACTCAACGCCGCGCTTTGCCTCGACGCCACAACGAAGAAATGGAAATATAAATTTAAGTAAATATTTCATCTCCTCGAGTGGGGATCGAACCCACAACCAGTCGGTTTTATAGTCACACTTTGTGCCGCTGCGCCACGACTGACCTTTTAGTTTTAGTTAGTTTCCTAAATAAATATCATTTGACAATTTAGTTCTTTAAAACTCTATATAGATTTGAACGTGAATTACTCGAACTATCAATACAACATGGGGAGGCTGTCAAAACGCATGGAAGATAAATGTTTGGCTATAACTTGACACACACGTCAGAATGATTTGTGATCTAGTCACTGAGTACAGCCGGCTATGGATACATCCAATGTACACATGCATGCAACGCATAGGATAGAAACTAGAAGATTGTTGTTGTTTTTTCAACTTCACGCTGTATCACGCATTTAGCAGGGTAGGCAGAGGGAAAGCTAGTGTGAAGTTCACCACTTTCCACTGAATTTTCGAGGCATTGCGTGTTGAGTGTCGGAACTCAACGCCGCGTTTTGCCTCGACACCAGAGCGAAGAAATGAAAATATTAATGTAAGTAAATATTTTATCTTCTCAAGTGAGGATCAAACCCACAACCAGTTGATTTTACAGTCATACTCTGTGCTCCTGCGCCACGACTGGCCTCTACAAATAATTAAAATAAAGAAAATATTATAATAAATAATAAACAATTTTCCCGAATGGGAGTCGAACCCACAACCGTCGTGTTTACAGTCACACGCTTGTGCCATTGTCCCACGAATAGCCTCAAGAGATTGATACTTACAACAGAGTAAGCAGAGGGAACCTAGTGAAGACATTTCATTCTTTGCTTTCCACCTGGATTCGGCCTTGCCAGAACAGGGAAATAAGAATAACTCACTTCCAAATTGGAATCGAACCCATAACCATCGCGTTCAGTAGATATTCTTTTTTTATGTTATGATGGCCTAATTATGAACTATATATTTTCGTCTCTTTTTGTCCTAGTCCTATTATTGAGGTTAACTAGCATTTTAGAAATATCATGATGTTTATTCAACTCTAATAGGCAATTAAGTACTAATAGTTACTATGTATTAACAATCGTTTATTATAACCGTTATACGCTGTATTTTCTGTGACTAAAATATGAAAGTAAGCTTTTGTATGACAATTCTTGTTCGGATGAATCTTATGTATTAGATAATTATATTAAATCCCAGTTCAAACATTCCTATTATAATCTTAGTCTAGTCTAGTAATTCTAGACTAATTTAGTTAATCTAATTTGACTAGGTAATAAATAGATAGTAATACTTTTTTTTTCTTTTTTACTAAAGTTAGATTAACAAGACAAAGCACTAAAAATTTGGGGGAAAATAGGGAAAAAAGTGTTTTAACACTGCTAAATAGGATAGATAGAAATAAAAATAGTAAAATTTTGTTAAAATTATTGAGGCCAGTCGTCGCAGGGGCACAAAGGTTTGCTGTAAATGCAACAGGCTGCGGGCTCCAAAATTCAGCGGAAAATGGAGAGTGGAAGTATCTTAATGGGAACGGAGTGTCTCAACACTAGGTTCCTAGATTCTGTCCACTATATTATATGCGGGATACAGCGTGAAGATCAAAAAAAATAAAACAAAAAAAAATTAACCTTCTAATAACATTTAAAATTTTACATACAAACACAATAAACAGTATATTGTCAACCCATATGCGGATAAAAACGTGTGATCACAGGTGACGACGCTCGAGTGACCTGTGAAGGGATTACAGCAATAAGCCGGTCGGGACGTCGCTTCAAAGCGAAGACTTACAGACCTCTTACTGGGTTTTATGAACCCAGCAGCTCCCCTTCTATATACATGTTTACGGCCGAGTAGAGTAATGGCTAATGTAAGGGCTTAGAAATATAGCTGGTAATGGAGCATTAATAAATATTATGTTTGTCTTGTACTAATTATTGTTAATAATAATTTATAGATATTTTAAATTTCTAAAGTTAATAATACTTATATTTTATACATAGCTTTTGTCAGCTTTGCGCTGTATCACACACATAGCAGGATATGTAGAGGGAACATCTAGTGTTAAAACACTCCGGTACCCATCGAGATGCTTCCGTTTCTTGTTTTCAGCCAAATTCTGATGGCATTGCGTGTTGAATAGCGTAACTTAGCGCCGCTCTTTGCTTCGACACCAGAGCGAAGAAAATTTAAAATTTTAAATACTAAATTTTTTCAAAAGAAGGAATCTAACCGGTCGCGTTTACACTCACACTCTCGTGCGTGCGTCACGACTGACCTCTATAAAACACAAAATTCCAAAGTAACATTAAATAATTAAATTGATAATAACAAAAACAAAACAAACACTTACACTAACAAAATTAACTTAATGAAATAAGTTAAAACATAATATAATAATATCAAAAACAAAAAAACAATACATTACAAGCACTACAGCGTGACAGTGACGCGCAGTCCACGGGGAAATACGGCCGATTGCACTCATTGACAGTACCACTTGCCGGCAGAAGAGTGCATTTCTGATTCATTGAATTCATCTATTTCCTTAATATAATATCGAGGCCGTCGTGACGCAGTGGTACAAGCGTGTAGACGCAACGGTTTTGGACTCAATTCGCGTTTGTGAAAATGAAATATTTAACATTTTGATTCCCTGGTTCTGATTACAAGGTACCGCCACTCAACACGTCTCGAAAATTCGGGGGAGAGTGAGTAGAGGTCTCAATATTAGATTCCCTCCGCTTACCCTACTATATGCGTTATACAGGGTGTTAAGAAAAATATGGCCCCCTTATAGAAACTACAAAAGGTATTAATACGTAATGAAACAAAGCATATTGGCGCATAGGTGTAGCCCCGTGGGAAATAGACTAATTGAAATCATTCGCGAGTCCAATTACACGTCGGTACCAGTGCAGCCATTTACTCGATTTCTAAGCGTACTATTTATTGTTTAATGATATCACATAGATATTTCAGATGATTAAATATGAAACAGCTGTGGGTTTAGTACATATTTTGTCTGTACCATACATACATAATAAAGCTCAGGAATTTTAAACATTAATAACATAAATATCAACTCCAATATTATATAATAAGAGTCCACAAACTGTCTATAGTTATTTTTATGAGATAGCAAAAAGTTGATGTTTTTCATATGAAATTCTAATGCAGAAAGGAAGCTCGATCAGAATAACAAAACGTATATATTTACTTTTTATTAATAAATAGAAGTATTTTATTATATTATATATTTGTTTTATTAACCTGATTTAATTTATAAATATTGAAGTAAATAATATTAAATAAATAAATTAAATCAAATCAGCTTCACGGTGTATCCCGCACACAGCAGGGTAGGCAGAGGGAACCTAGTGTTAAGACACTCCGTTCCCTACTTTTCGACGACTTCTGGAGCCAAACGCCCATGTTCCAACGCCGCGCTTGACACCAGAGTGAAGAAATGAAAATATATAGGACCTTGAATAAGTTCTCGTTCTGTTTTTATTTTTGTTTAAAAAAAATAATTTAAAATATAATGCCTACAATGACATTACTCAAAGTATTGTCCATCATTAGAGACCACTTTCTCCCATCTCTCTGGTAGCAATTGAATCCCCCGTTGGAAAAACGACTCATCTTTCGAGGCAATCCAGGAATCAAGCCATTTTTCGGCTTCTTCAAAAGAATGGAAGCGCTGCTCGCTTAAACCGTGCGCCATCGACCGAAACAAGTGGTAATCGGAGGGGGCTATGTCCGGTGAATACGGCGGGTGGGGTAGAACTTCCCATTGAAGTGTTTCCAGGTAAGTTTTGACTGGTTTTGCCACATGTGGCCGAGCATTATCATGTAATAAAATCACTTTGTCGTGTCTCTGCTCGTATAGTGGCCGCTTTTCTTTCAGAGCGCGACTCAAACGCATCAACTGAAGTCGATAGCGAGCTCCCGTGATAGTTTCATTAGGTTTAAGCAGCTCATAATAAATTACGCCCTGCTGATCCCACCAAATGCAGAGAAGAAGCTTAGAACCATGGATATTTGGTTTTGGCGACGATGTTGATGCGTGACCCGGCATGCCCCACGATTTTTTTCGCTTTGGATTGTCGTAGTGAATCCACTTTTCATCCCCAGTGACGATACGGTGCAGAAAACCTTTTCTCTTTTGCCGTTGAAGCAACAATTCACACATGAGAAAACGTCGTTCTACGTCTCTCGGCTTCAACTCATACGGCACCCAATGCCCTTGCTTTTGGATCATTCCTAACGCTTTTAAACGTTTTGAAACTGTTGACGCATCTACTTGTAACGTTTTCCCGAGCTCTACTAACGTCTGACATGGATCTTCTTCAAGCAATGCCTCCAATTCTGTCTTCAAATTTTGTCGGTGCTCCAGAACGCTCTTTGTCTTCAAGGTCAAAATCATTACTTTTGAAGCGCCTAAACCAGTCTCTGCACGTTGTATTCGACAAAGCATTGTCTCAACGAGAATTCTGTGTGCTTCTGCTGCAGATTTTTTCTGAATAAAGCAGTGCAATAAAATTCCCCGCAAAAACACTTTATTTGGCACAAAAGTACACATTTTCACAAAGGGAAAATAAATATGTAGTTGACACTGTAGTAAACACTATTCTACTATAATTTGAGGTTACATATAGTACTACTTTGGTGATTCGTTACCGTACGAAATTCCATGCACAGAGTGCCGCAACGCCATCTTTCAAAAAACAGCAGCAACTTATTCAAGGTCCTAATATTTTATGTTGAGCCCAGTCGTGGCATAGGGGCACAGAGTGTGACTGGTTGTGGGTTCGATCCCCACTCGAGGAGATGAAATATTTATATAATTTTATATTTCCAGTTCTTCGCTCTGGCTTAGGTTCCCTGCTGTGTGTGGCGTGAAACTGATTTATTTATAATTTTATTTTGAGACGCATTATGTTTTACATACCATTTGTATAAGTTTGAATAAGTAAAATTATTATAAAAAGTGAATCAATAATTTAAACTTATTATTATGAACCAAACATTTTTTTTTAAATTACAGATATGCCTTTGGTCAAATAAATGTGATTTATCATTATCTTTGGGTGAGCAAGTGACTTTAAAAGATGATTCTAGTAATGCGTCTAGAAAACTATTAGACCCATTCCAATTGATATTGGACTTAAAAGATAAGGTAATAAATAAAGTATCTTTAGATTTGATATATTTTTTTACTTTATATAAATTATGAAAATGTAAAAATTTTAAAAATGCTTAAAAAAGTTTTGAGGATGTAATTTTTATACAATATTTAAATTATAAGACCGTCGTGGTGCAGTAGCAGAACGTTTCACTGTGAACGCTACGGGTTTGATTCTCCCTCTAGTAACAAGATAAAGAGCGGCGTTGAGTTCTGCCACTCAACACACAATGTCTCGAAAATTTGACAGAAACTGGGAAGTGTCTTAACTCTAGGTTCAATCATCCTATCGAGCCCTGCTTTGTGCTGGATACACCGTGAATTTATAAAGAAATATTAAAAAAACATAAAATTTCTAAACTTTTATATCTATATTATTTTTTTTAGATCACAAATGAAGAAATAAGTCAAGAATCCCAAATTTAACCTATTTAGTAAAAATATTTAATTTAACACTAGATTTACGGACGTTTTTCATATACCTATCTCTACGAAAACGCGTCAATTTGACGCGTGAACGAATACATATAACAACAATTAGAAAAGAATGTAATTATATACTATAACTAAAAAATAACAATATGAGACATATTTATGAAAAGTTTTTATTATTCAATAATTTTATTATATATAGGCCGGTCGTGGCGCAGTGGCACGAGGTGTGACTGCAAAACCGACTGGTTGTGGATTCGATCCCCACTCGAAGAGATGAAATATTTAGTTAAATTTATATTTCCATTTCTTCGCTCTGGTGTCGAGGTTAAGCGCGGCGTTGAGTTCTGCCACTCAACACGCAATGCCTCCAGAATTCGGCAGAAAGTGGGGAACGGAGTGTCTTAACACTAGGTTCCCTCTTCTTACTCTGCTGTGTGCGGGATACAGCGTGAACCTGACTTATTTTATTTTTTGTTTCACAATTGATTTGTGTTTTACTAGTGAAATTGACATATGTAGGCGGTGTGGAAGTGGTTGTTCCTTCAGTTCTGACACCTTAACTATATTTGTATTATCTATACTGTTTTTCTTGATAAAATTAAAGTGCATTTTTATTGTTTTCTTGTTTTTTTATATAAAAAATTATGTTGAAATTTTAAAATCTGATATAAAATATGTAAAATATATTACATTTGGCAAAATGGTAGTGGAACTTTCTCTAACTGTAAACACGAAATAGAGCGGAGCATTGGGTTTTACCATTTGACACGCAAAGTCTCGAATTCGACCGGAAAGTGGAAGACGGAGTATTTTGACACTAGGTTCTCACTGCCTCCTGCTATGACGAATAAGCCGTGAGGCTACGAAAGATAGTTCATATTAACATAACCATTACTTCCTCTTTATTAGTCTTTGACGTTGAGGATTATAAATTATAATGTAAAATTTGAGACTGTCAGTCGTGGCGCGATGGCACAAGCGTACGAGTGTAAACGCGATAAGTTGTGGGATTGATTCCCACTCGAAGTAATGAAATATTTGTTATTTTCATTTCCTCGCTTTAGTAACGAGGTAAAAGAGCGGATTTAAGTTCCGCCACATAACACGCCATCTCTATAGAAAATGGGGAACGGATGTATTCTTATAGGATCGGAGCGTCTTAACACTAGATCCCCAGGTTCCCTTTACCAACTCTGTTTATGAGATACTGCGTGAAGCTTAAAAAGGTAATAACGATAAATACACAATATAAATATTCCAATATACATTAAAAACTGCAATTAAAACTGATGTCACCGTAAAAGTTTTTCAAAATAATGAACGTAACCAGAAAGTACCTTGGAATTTCACTTAATATTTTTGTTAAGCCTTTCACAGCACAGGGACGTATTGTACCGTAAAATAATGGTAGCGGACGGCGTTAATCCTCTTAAATGCAATTATTAACGTCAGGTCCATATTTTCATAAGAATTTTGTGCGACCCTACTCCATGTTTAATATTACTTTTGTTTTTAATATGTCAAACCTTCTTTTCTAGTAAAAACAAGATAAAGAGGTTTTTTTGCTTAATGTGTATGAAAAATATATAAATTATACAAATTTGTTATTTTATAAAATAAATCAGCTTCACGCTGTATTCTGAACCTAGTGTTAACACACTCCGTTCCCCACTTTCTGCCGAATTCTGGAGGCATTGCGTGTTGAGTGGCAGAACTCAACGCCGCGCTTGTCCTCGACACCAGAGCGAAGAAATGGAAATACCCATTTAAGTAAATATTTCATTTCCTCGAGAAGGGATCGAACCCACAACCAGTCGGTTTTACTGTCACACTTTGTGCCCCTGCGCCAGGACTGGCCTCGAGTCTATTACTGGCCTCGGTTATTTTATTAAAGTTTAAAATAAGATTTTATAAAATATCATAATGGCTTATATGTTATCAGGATCGTAGGTTATCTTAAACGTCTTGATTCAACGACAATGAACATAGTATTATATGTCTGTAAAATACCTTTTATTTTTATGTTTCGCTGTATCTCGTAGTATACTCATATACTCGTAACAGGAATCCTAAAAGATTAAGACACTGCCTTCCTCACTTTACGCCGAATTTTCGAGACATTTTGTGCTGAGTGGCGGAACTCGACGCCGTATTTTGACTTGTAACCAGAGCGAAGAAATTAAAATATTTATAAAATATAATTTATTCCTCAGAGTGGAAATCGAACCTACAACCGTCGCGTTTACAGTCCCAAATACCTATTTTAATAAAAAAAAATTATTATCAAAGTATTTTAATCTATAACTAAATAACAAGTGTATAAAAGTTTAGTTGACATCTGTGCACAATTTTCCAGATAAAAATATAAATGATCGATCTCTGAACGTAGAATTTGAACAGTAAAGTATAAGTTGAGGCCAGTCGTGGCGCAGCGGCACAAAGTGTGACTGTAAAACCGACTGGTTGTGGGTTCGATCCCCACTCGAGGAGATGAAATATTTACTTAAATTTATATTTCCATTTCTTCGCTCTGGTGTCGAGGCAAAGCGCGACGTTGAGTTCTGCCACTTAACACACAATGTCTTACACTAGGTTCCCTCTACCTACTCTGCTGTATGCGGGATACAACGTGAAGCTGGTTTATTTTTATTTATTTTTAAAGTATAAGTACGTAATACAAACATTCTTTATAAAATCAATAGAAGCCACAACAATTTGTTTTTAAAAGTTTCTTCGGTCTGTATGTAAACGTTTCATCCGTCTAGAAGCCAAGTTGGTTAAAATAACAAGAAATTCTTGATGCCCCTCCTTTTAAGTAAAATTAGTGAGTTGTTAATTATGTTGCTAATATATAAATGTATGTTGGTATGTTTGTTACAAAATCACACAAAAACAAGTAATTTGATTGAAGTGGAATGGACATGTAGAACAGAAATAATAATTAGTAATTTACTGGTTTGCAGTACAAAATAATTTAATTTAAATATTTTTTTCTTGTAACTACTTCTATAATAGAGCACTTTAATCATATAATGAAATATTCTGTAAACTAAAGATGAGGGAAGTCGTGGGTTTTGGCGCAAGGGTAGAAAGTGTGACTGTAATGTGAACACGACAGGATGTGGGTTCGATTTCCATTCTCCTGAATTCGGCAGAAAATGGGGTACGGAGTGTCGTAACATTAGGTTCCTTCTGCCTACCTTACTACGGGATACAACATATGCTAAGAAAAATCTAAAGATATGTAGATTGTAAAACAAATAATAGTACCACGTGGGCAAGAACAGGCTGAAGTGAAAAAAAAATTATACTAAATTATTTACGTAAACATTTTCCTTTTTCATTCAATTTTTATCTTGCCTCGTTCGCACTAGTGTAAAACGTGTTTTGAGTAATATTGGCTAATTACATTAGCCTTAAATACTATTCTAAAAGTTTTTTTTAATTTTCAAATTATGTATAGACATAGAGTAGCTAGAGGCCAGTCGTGGCGCAGAGGCACAAAGTGTGACTGTAAAATTGACTGGTTGTGGGTTCGATCCCCATTCGAAGAAGTGAAATATTTATTTACATTAATATTTTCATTTCTTCGCTCTGGTGTCGAGGCAAAGCGCAGCGCTGAGTTCCACCACTCAACACGCAATGCCTCCAGAACTCGGCAGAAAGTGGGGAACGGAGTGTCTTATCACTGGGTTCCCTCTGCCTACCGTGCTGTGTGCGGGATACAACGTGAAGCTGATTTTATTTGATTTATAGAGTAGTATAAGGATATGGACCCCATACATAATGATGTTATGTAATAAATACATTAAAGTAATCACCTAAAAATATGTAGGTATGTCGTCCATGTAATATGGATAGCTAAAGCAAGATATTATGCATTCTTGTCTAACAAGATATGTGCATGTCATGATAATCATTTAGGCCAGTCGTGGCTCAGGGGCACAAACGTGATTGCACCCGCGGTAGGTTGTGGGTTCAATTCCCACTCGAGAAAATAAAATGTTTCATTTTTTCATTCACTTCTTCTTAATAAAGAAGTCTTTGATATTATGGATATTATAATGTCAAATTTGCTTTTCCTCCTCGAGAAAATGTAATAATTTATATTTTTATTGCCTCGCTCAAGTTTCGAGGCAAAGCGCGACGTGGAGTTCCGCCACTTAACACGTTATGCTTCCAGAATTCATAATTAGGCGGAAAATTTGTACCCAGTGTAGGCGGACGGAACCTAGTGTAAAGACACTTTGTGGGGTACACTTTGTACCCCACAAAGTGTCTTAACACTAGGTTCCGTTCGCCTATACTGCTATCTGCGAGATACGGTGTGAAGATAAAAAAATATGAAAACTTACCAAATCATAAAAAGTATACCTAATTAATTATATTTACAGCATAAACATTTACTTTACTACTAGACCGTAAAAATCCAGTTTCAAAATGTTATGTTATTGTTTAATATAGTTAGTATTTAATATTTATCCTGAAAGAAAATTCCAAAAAAGGACAACATGACCCATCATTAGTTATTCTTAAAAAAGAGTTACCATATAAAAGAGTTTCCACCATATAAAAACAACCTAACCTACAACGACACAGATAACAAAAAAAAACAACAAAATTATCAAAACACAATTTCCACAATCAACTCAACAAAACGCTTCAACACATCAAAACAAAATCGTTCAGTTTTTCCATACATTAACAAATTAATTTACCAGTTAAAGTCATATTACGTGTATGTATGTCCTATACGCAAAGAGCAGGAACCGTGGCGGGACTTGCACAACCGAAGTAAATATTAACTCGGTCCTCGTCCATACGGCAACACTTACACGCAAACGTCGAAATGATACGCATCGGAGCTGTGAGTACTAAATATATATATTTTTTTGTTATTATTTTCTTATACCACCTTTCTTTTTGTAAATATGTGGAAAAAAGAAAATCTTTTTGTGGAAATTATTTTTTATCTTAAATAAAATTGTTTTTTGTATTTAAGTTGTATTTTGGTGAATTTAAAAAAGTGTCGATTATTCTACGTATTCGTCCATGATTTTCATATTTTTACTGCAATATTATATTGTTGACATTGATATGATAATCTGGGTAGTGTCTCCAAAATGAGCGGAAGTTAATGATATATTATTATGTTCTTCGTAAAAAATCCGCATGATCAAAGAAATGCGGAGAAATAAGAAATATAAACTGTCCTTTAAACCTGATGGGCGAATTGCGGCATTAAATCAAATCAGCTTCACACTGTATTCCGCACACAGCAGGGTAAGCAGAGGGAACCTAGCGTTAAAACACTCCGTTCCCCACTTTTTGCCGAATTCTGGAGGCATTGCCTGTTGAGTGGCAGAACTCAACGCCGCGCTTAGACATTAAAACTTTGATATAACTAGTAATTCGGGATTGTATATTATATTTGTCAAAAAATAATATATCTATGTAGTAAATTACATTATGTGTTCTCAAAATTCTCGGAATACCATATTTTACTAAAAGAAATATCCAAAACAGGAAAGTTAAATTTAACAATTTTTAAAGAAAATTATACTTAAAAGTAGTTTTTGCTTAAACTTTAAAAATTGCTACGGCCACGGCACACTTGGCTATCTTAGTCTTGGCTATCAATTTTGCTGCATCTTAAAACTAAAAATATTTTAGATTATATGTAGCATTTAGAGTAACAACTTCAAAATAAATGTTAAATTATAAGTAATTAGATCTTACCTTGTGGTATTATATACGTGAGTAATATTATTATACTTTCACTTTGAATCAAGAAATTCATATATTATCATTTATAATGAGTATTTACTGTTTTTTTTTGTATTAATAATAGATATAGATAAAGATATAAATCAATTAAAAATGTATATTTAATTTAAAAGTAGTGGAAGCGCTGAATAAATTTAAATCCCTTGTTTGTGTTTCAGTTATTTTTTGCCGCTATCATCGCTAGCCATCTTTGCTTGGCAAACCCTGTACCGGATCCGAATCTATTTCACCACACTCGGTAAGTATTATTTATTTTGACGTAATTTTAATATTTACATAGAATACTTCCCACAGATGTTTATTTTTTTTACTGAGTTGATTTTAATGTGGCTTTTACTAATAGACAGAACAGTTCAAGAAGATTAGTATTTGTAATACAATATAATAAAAATCAGCTTCACGCTGTATCCCGCATACATTTATTTTTTTTTTATTTATTCATACATTGATATGTAAAGTTTTAGCCAATTCAATAAATCTCTTATTTTGTAGCAATATTGACGCACGCAATTCTTTTTACATTTATACATAACTTTTTTATTTATGAACCGATTGAAATAAAACAAACACTAAATGTTAAAGGATGTTTGTGAAAATACAATAATTAAAAAATTCTATTAGTCAACGTGAAAGAGGACAGACAAACAGACAAAACAATTAAAAATCATTGTTTTTCGTTCTATTACATTAATAAATACAATTTATAAACCAACCAACGATATATTTGTTTCAAATAAACGTGAAAAGCGTTTAGAAACTGAGAGGATTTTTATTTAGCAAATAACTGGAACAATCATTCCAAGAATAATGAATTTCAAATGTAGCTAAGTATAAAACTTTATCGGTATTCGTTTTGTTTCGATTTCTGTGAAATACAATTATTTTAAGGGAAAAAGAAGACAATTACTTTGTGGTTGTTTTAACGGAATAAAGGAGTCCATTATCCGTTGTTCAACGGAAATGTTTCCTTGTGCTGAATTACTCTTCCTGCTTAATTTGTATAAATATGTATTGGATAAAAATATTATTGTATATAAAAAACCTATTGAAGCAAAAAAATAACGTTAGCATAAATATAGTAATACATACAATATTAACAATAATTATTATTAATAATTCAATTAATTCATATATATTTGAAGTCCATATTTCTAGCTTCACGCTATATTTAGAGAACCTAGGAACAGAGGGAACCTAGGAACCGGGTGTTAAAACCCTCTGCTTCCATTAAGACATTGCATGTTGAGTGGCGGAACTCAACACGATTTCCTCGAGTGGGAATCGAACCCACAACCATCTAAAAGAAATACTTTTACAGTCGCACGCTTGTGCCTCTGCGCTACAAATTATAAAAACCACTTAAATATAAATAATATTACAAAAAAGGAGTCCATTAAAAATAATTAGTTCTAAACTCTTAGCAACGAAACATTAAAATAAAATTAACAATCCGACATAAAGAGATTTAAATATTATTTACACAATGCAGTAAAAGCTTAACTAACTAATATTTTTCCCGTTTCAGTGTCAAAATCCATATTCCATATGAAGTCCACACAGTGCACCACCATCACGTGGAGAAAATACCTATAATCAAGGAAGTACCCATCATCAAGGAGGTTCCCGTGCTCCAACCGGTTCCCGTTCTGAAACCAGTGCCCGTACTAAACACAGTCCACGTACCAATTGTGAAAACCGTGGCCGTAGAAAAACCCGTTTTTATTCCAATCAAAGAGCACTTAAGTTACTACCACCACTAAATCACCTATTAGCACACTGTTAAGTACTTTTTGTTTTTTTTTACTTCCCTTTTGTTAAGTTTACGGCATTATTAAGTGAGATTTTTAAATGCGGAAATATCATGTTTCTAAGTGACGTGACAATCGAAGAAAATATGCTTTAACGATGTCGGGAATGTAATATTAAAAGAAACCAAAGCCTAGAATCTGTTTTCAAGTCACTAAAACGAAGTAAGCGATTATATAGTTACGGATACTAAGACTGATTTCTTGTATTCAGAATTAATGTATAATATTAATTAAATAAATTTTATTTAATTTTATTTATTTTCATTTTAAAAATCCTTAAATTAATTATTAAATATGAAAGAAACTAATATTTAATTTAAAACTCAATAACTTGAACTTTAAAAGCATAATTTAAGTAATTGAATTCTTTAATATATTTCTAAAGAGTTTTACTACATTATCACTTAAAAATTAAATTAACATTTCATAAGAATTGTAGTAAAAAATTCTCTTTTTGTAGAACTTTTGAACATAATATCCATTTTGCTAGCACTATAAAAGTTTGATTAGTACAATTCATAAAGGAAAACTGCCTTGAGGTAATAAAAGTTAAATTTTACACCTGTTCGCCATTAACACGGGACTAGCTAACAAAACTAAAACTATACAAGCATTAAATGTGTATAATAACTGGATGGTAATAAAATTAATACATTTATTGAGCCCCTTTGAGCTTAATTTGGCCGATAACGTTAATAGTTAATGTACCATTAAAAGCTTTGTTAAATTGGTAACAACATTGTTGTTAGTGTCGTAGGTTCAAATCCAACGTGGGAATATAAAAATAGAAATATAGAATTTGTATTAAACCTGGAAATGTTTTTTGCAACATATTTGTACACGTACATATATGGTATTAAGAGATAGTTTCTATCAAATACGGTTAAGTAAGATTACGCGTTATTATTACAATAAAATTGTCGAGGGCAAAGTGCGCCGTCGAATTCCGCCACTCAACACCCAATGCCTCCAGAAATTGGCGGAAAGTGGGGAACGGAGTGTCTTAACACTAGGTTCCTTCTGCCTACCCTGCTGTGTCCGGGATACAGCGTGAAGCTGAAAAAAAAATTACAATAACACAGGTTCGCCAGGTTTTGCTGGGTCAAATAAATATAAATGAAGTTCCTAATGCGTAATGAAGCACATTTTTTAATTTTCTCCTTAGCTCTCTCTCTCTCTCTCTCTCTCTCTCTCACTAAAAACTTTCCCACACAAACAAAATATATTACAAAAACTTGGCTAGACATCAATATATTATCCAAAAGGTAAAACACGTTCACGTAGAAAACAATTTGTCTACAGCCACGAAGGATAGTGCAGTACAGTACTTTCGGAGAGTGGGAACACAGGCGACCCCATGGGAAGTACTCGTCACGCGCAACAGCCAGAGGTGCTATTATTTATTCAGTAACTAATACCTACACTTGACACATATCACGTTTCCCGTTGCCTTTCGATCGACGTGACAGCGGCAAGTGTATAAAGGCACGTATATTTTGTACTTGGAAAATGATAATATACCTACCTACTGTAGGTTTCTTAGTATTATATTTTAGATTACATTAATACCTTTCTGTACCTTTACCTGTATACACTTTTTTTACATTTAAGAATATAAAAACATACTATATGCCGATGGCGAGACAAGGTTCCAGGTCGTTGGTGGCTAGGGTTCCAGAGTAACCTGCTTCCTCTACCCTGACCTAGAACACATTTTGCAACCAGTCACAGTTAATACCGAATTAGTGTAAATATATAAAACTAAGACAACAATAAATGTGTGTGGAAATTTCAAAATGCAAATGTTTTTAAATGGCAGCATTAACAAAAAACTTGCATATCACAAAATCACATTATTTCATAAATCGATTGTGTAAATGTAACTCTCTCTTTCTCTCTCTCTATTTCTCTCAGTCTCTTTAACCAGTCATTCAAATCCAAAAGATATTTAAGAACTATTTCACTTATTCGGTCGAAGCAAACTCAGAAACAGCTTAGCCATTTAGTCCCCCATATTGGCTTTGCAATTTACCAGCACCTAACACGCAAAACAGTATTGCATTTACGCAAACATTCAAAACATCAGCGTGAAAGTTAACACGTAATAGCGGGTTCCATTGTTTAGGCGCGTTATCACAATTTGCAGGGCGGCGATCGGCATGGCGGTCTTTGTGCTGCTGTCAAACGCGAAAGCCATTTTGTTAGCACGCATTGGATGCGAAACTAAAGTACATTTAGCTGTTCCTTCTCAATGTAATTTGTTAGTTTTTGACTTGTATTTAAAGATTTTCGTCTTTTTTTTAATGGTCAATATGGTTTATGTTAATTTAAATATGAGGCTAGTCGTAGCGCAGCGTCACAAGTGTGTGATTGGAAACGCGACTCTAGTGTCGAGGCAAAGCGCAGCGTTGTGTTTCGCCACTTAACACGCAATGCCTGCAAAATTTAGTGAATATTGGGGAACGGAGTGTTTTAACACAGGATCCCCTGTGCCTACTCTTCTGTTTGCAGGATACAGCGTGAATTTGAAAAAAAGGTCATGTATGAAACACATGTATATTTTTTAAGAAAATTCGTTTAATGGTATACTGCAAAATTTTGTAGATTAAGATAAAAAAACAAGCTACCAAGCTAACATAGGATTATAAAATCTACATAAAGATTAACATTAAGTACATATGTATAATTTTTAAACGGTTTCCAAGAGACGCAACTTCAAATTCCGTTACTTTAAAAAAAATTACGCTTTNAACTTATATATATATATATATATATATATATATGTTATTGTATATGAAATGTCTAAATATTCAAGAAGCCTATTCCATAGTGAGCATGCACCAGCACAGGCCTTTGTTTATGGGGCTTATCGCAATTTGCAGTGATCCGCTATCAACGTGTCGGTCGATTGTTCTCCTGTCAAATTTATGTCGGCAAATACTGCTTGCGAAATTTGACTTCCAAATAGACGTGAGCTCTACTTTTCTATTTATTTTGTTGTTATATGCCTATAATTACTAGTTTTGAAACCTAACTATAAAAGTCAGCTTTAAAATCTACATTTCTATACGTTTCCTACATATTCCATAATATTATTCTATCAATGATTTTGAGGCCGGTCGTGGCGCAGAGGCACAAACTGTGACTGTAAAATCCACTGGTTGTGGGTTCGATCCCCACTCGAGGAAGTGAAATATTTATTTACGTTTATATTTTCATTTCTTCGCTCTGGTGTCGAGGCAAAGCGCGGCGTTGAGTTCCGCCACTCAGCACGCAATGCCTCCAGAATTCGGCGAAAAATGGGGAACGGAGTGTCTTGACACTAGTTTCCCTCTGCCTACCCTGCTGTATGCGGGATACAGCGTGAAGCTAATTTAATTTAATTCAATGATTTTTAAGAACGCACTTGCATTAACAAATAGCACATAAGCTTTATCAAAACAACCTAAGATTGTTTTGAGTCGTAACTAAAAATAACAAAAAACGCTCAAACAACAGCCACCTCCCCAAATAACTGCTGACAAACGATATTTAAAATAAAAAATATATATCCTTTTTGTATAAAAATAAGGTATCCCATACCATTAATTTAACGCGAAATCGGCATTTTCGGCTCGATTGATTTGTGAATGCTTAATTTTCACCCAATTAATTCTTTTGTCGACTCGGGCACTTGTTACTGGTAATTATATCGCTTATGAATACACCCTTGACAACTCTGTTAACGTGACGGTTTTAAAATGGAGATGCCAATTTAATACCGATATCTGTATTATTTGCCAAATGATTATATGTATTTTAACAATTGAATATGGTGAATCAGCGTTTGGATGTATTTAGAACCGATAGGTATGTAAAGTATATATCGGTCCCGATAGGTTGAAGGTCGATTACTATTTGAGGGAAATAAAATATGTAATATTTTCGTTTCCTCGCTCTGGTAAAGAGGCAAAGCGCGGTGTTGAGTTACACCACTCAACACGCAATGCTTCTAGAATTCGGCGGAAATTTGAAAACGGCACTACCATTTTCAAATATCTAAATATGAAATATATTCTTAGTATGAACGGAGTGTCTTTACAAAATACTGCATAAATTATATAATAATGCATTAAAATGATATTTTTTTCTGAAAATAATAATAGGCGCCGCATCACTCAACTTCCTGACCTAAGAATATAAGCAACTTTTTTTCGTTTCACGCTGATTTCTGCACATACCAGGGTAGGCAGAGCTTACCTGGGAACCTGAAAGTGTTAAGATGCACCTGATAATATAAAATATCTTATTTCCTCGAGTGGGAATTGAATCCACAACCTGCCACGTTTACAGTCACATGTCTACACCCCTGCGCCACGACTGACCTGATTGAGTAACTTTAATAGTATAATTAGGGTACAGTATGGAAATGCTCGTCTATTAATAAATATCCAAGCACCGTAAAAAGCAAGAAGCAAATTATTAATGACGTTCAAACATGCAATATATATGACAAAATTTATTTCACAAAATACTATTACAATATCCAATTACCCTATATACACCTATATAAAGGTCGTGGCGCAGGGGCACAAGTGTGACTGTAGAACCGACTGGTTGTGGGTTCGATTCCCACTCGAGGAGATGAAATATTTACTTAAATTTATACTTCCATTTCTTCGCTCTGGTGTCGAGGACAAGCGCGGCGTTGAGTTCTGCCACTCAACACGCAATGCCTCCAGAATTCAGCAGAAAGTGGGGAACGGAGTGTCTTAACACTAGGTTCCCTCGCCTACCCTGCAGTGTGCGGGATACAGCGTGAAGCTGATTTATTTATTTTTATAAAGGTAAAAAGGCTGATTTATTTATTTTTATAAGTAACGATCCGATACTATAATAGCAAAGTATGTGTTGTCAATACATTTTAATAGTATTATAATATCGCATTTACATAAGCTTTTGATGATAGCATTCAAAATAGCAATTAGCATTTTAAATACAATGTAAATTAATAGATTTAAAAAGGCCAGTCCCGGTTGGTGGGTTCTGGTTGTACTGGTTTTGGGTTCGATCCCCAGTTGAGGAGATGAAATATTTAATTATTTAAATTTATATTTTTATTTCTTCGCACTGGTGTCGATGCAAAGCGCGGCGTTAAATTCCGGCACTCCACACGCAATGCCTCTAGAATTCGGTGGAAAGTGGGCAACGGAGTGTCTTAACACTATGTTCCCTCTGCCTACCCTGCTATGTGCGGGATACAGCGTGAATCTGATTTATTTAAAATTGTTAAAATTTTGAACGCTACGTGTTTTATATATTGCCACTTGATTTTTACAACCTAGCGACCTATTTTATGAAGTTGTTTTATAGTCATTTTTTCGGACAAATTTGGAAGCTGAAAATTTTACCTTCCTTAAAAAAATGTATCAACTGAAGCTATTGCCTTCCTTCGCTGCACGTTTTTTACCGCATAATAGCATAGACGAAGGGAAAATAGTATGATAATACTTCGTTCCCAAATTTTCATTCAATTTCCGAGACACAGTGTGTTGAATGCCGTAACTCAACGCTGTCCTTTGTTTACCAAAGAGGAAAAAATTGAAATATTTTATATACAATCATTCCAAGATCCAATCTACAACAAGCACGTTTATATGCTGTCCACTGCCCACAAAGATGGCCTTCCATCAACATAAGGAAATTTAAAACCAAGAATGTGTTTTAAAAACGTTAAACAAAATTAAGGGATAAAGCTGTATCGCCTTACTGCTTCCCCATTTTTGTCTACTTTGAAATGCATGAGGTGTGACCCCATTATACAACTAGACCAGGCCAAATATCAAGGTAAATACAAACGAGAAATCATCCTTCACGTCTTAGGCTGAACCAGTTCTACAATATTACTGTGTAGGTGTAATATTTTCTACTTCTGTATAAGAAAAAGATTTTTTTTAATTACCAAGCATTCCTAGTAGTTAGGTGGTGGCACTATTTTTTATTTTATTAGATTAAAAAATATTTAGATTTTAATTCAAACTATTCCTTGTAATGGACGCTTGTGTTATAAATCTAACCATTTAAAATTAAAAAATAAATAAATAAATCAAGCATCACGCTGTATCGTGCACACTCCGTTCCCTACTTTTCGCCAAGTTCTGTAGGCATTGCGTGTTGAGTGGCGGAACTCAACGCCGCGCTTTGCCTCGACACCAGAGCGAAGAAATGAAAATATAAATAAATATTTCTTTTCCTCGAGTGGGGATCGAACCCACAACCAGTCGATTTCACAGTCACACTTTGTGCCTCAGCACCACGACTGGCCTCAAATCCAAAAACCATTTAAAATTATCATAAATGAATAATTGACTATCAAATAACAAAAAAATATCTCAATCAGTAATGGTACAGGAAATAGCCATAGTAGAGTTTCCTAGTGAAATTTAACGTTTGTTCCCAACCAGTCGCTCCCTGATAGTTTGTTCGAAGTTAATACTTCGGCCATACTGCCTTTGTATTGGCCGTCTTATCCGATAATCGAATACTAAGTTGTGTGTACAGTTATCGTTGATACTGACTTGAACTATGTTTGAGCCTGCTTCGGGCGAATTAAAGTCGAATGGAATTATATATAGATATATATGATGTAAATGTAACATATTGTTGCAAGGTATTTGCTTCTGTGTCAATTCAAAGTATTTATATATATAAATCATAAATCAGCTTCACGCTGTATTCCGCACACAGCAGGGTAGGCAGAGGGAACCTAGTGTTAAGACACTCCGTTCCCCACTTTCTGTTGAATTCTGGAGGCATTGCGTGTTGAGTGGCAGGACTCCACGCTTTGCCTCGACACCGGAGCGAAGAAATGGAAATATATTTATATTATATTATAAATATTTCATCTCCTCGAGTGGGGATCGAACCCACAACCAGTCGGTTTTACAGTCACACTTCGTGCCGCTGCGCCACGACCGGCCTCAA
>JAAIXJ010000138.1:283411-345233 GCA_013403705.1 Heliconius hermathena | reverse complement strand
GGCAGAACTCAACGCCGCGCTTAACCTCGACACCAGAGCGAAGAAATGGAAATATAAATTTAAGTAAATATTTCATCTCCTCGAGTGGGGATCGAACCCACAACCAGTCGGTTTTACAGTGTAGTACACCTCGTGCCGCGCGCCACGACTGGTCTCAATATCTCTATCTCTATAATATTATATATTTTGTAATAACAAAAAGAAACAAAACGGCAATTAATCTTTATAAGTGTATGTTGGAATTTCTCGTATATTAGTCTTCTCATTTTGATACGAGGTTGATTCTGGAAGAATATTATGATAATGGTGAACGAATTAGGGAACGATAATATCAACTTTGTGGTTAACAGAAAAGTGAGAATATCAAACAAATGTTAAGCTTCATGAAACAATTTTCTTAGAAAACAGTAGTTCAAAGAATACCGTTAATTAGTCTCAGATATAATTCCTTTTATCTCGGCTCCAAATTTAATATCTAATGTAAAGATACTTTCTCCATTTTTTGTCTAATTCTTCAAGACACTGAGTTTCAAGATTCAACGTCACGTTTTGCCTAGAACGAAGGAATGAAAACAACTTATTCTCCCGACCGAAACTGAACCCACAACCATCTCAGCTTCAGTCAAACGCTGATCTGCTAAGCCATGACGTCAATTTAATTATATAATGCAATCTATTTATATATACCTATCATTTTTTATATAAGAAACAAATACAAGATAAGTACGTAAAAATCGATGTTATCAAACACTTTGGGAATGGAAGATATAAACGTCGTAAAAACGTCTTCACAGAAGGCATGGTTCAATTTGGCGTATTTAACTGCTATCTGCAGAGATAGCATTTTAAAAGTTATTAGCGTAACAAAATTGTGGACGATTTTTCTCTTTTAAGTATTTTGCCGATTGTATCTTTTAGTGGGAAAAATGGCATTTTACCACAGTAATGGCGCCAGCTCGACCTTGGTCTGGTAATGACGTTACAAAGGGAATCATTTATCTCCACTTTTTGTTTATGACGGTATTATATCCTTACAAATTGGGTTGGATTATATTTTCATAGTTGGATTAATCAGCTCGTGGTTCTAAAATATGTTTCTTCTTTCCTATGAATACGAGAGGTTCTGTATTTTTAGGGTCCCATACCTTAAAAGGTAAAAACGGAACACTTATACGATCACCTTGTTGTCTGTCTGGTCTATCCGTCTGTCAAGACAGTTTATCTACAGATCGCGAGGAGGTATTGAGCTAAAATTGATTTCAAATATTCTATGATGCCTTAAAGCACAAAAATTAAAGGTTCTACCGCGTGAACCGGCAGGTTACTTCCCGCGGATCTACAGTTATAAATTTTAGCGCGAAGTGAGAATTTACAATATAAATAAAGAAAAAAATCCCAAAAGTGAAAATTTATTGTTGTTTCATATAAACAAATAATTACAAACTTATATTTGTAGTTCATTTCATACCAAATGAATGCAAATAAATTGAAGTTTGGCAACTTATATAACTTGTATTTAGTACTGTCCGTTGACATCAATTCTGAAATTAGTACGGCCTCGATGGGCAAGTACGAGTCGCACTTAACCGGTTTTTTTAGAAAATCGATCATCTGTAGTTTTTATCTCTTCAATAGAAATATAAAAGTCTACTATAATAAAGGTTAAAACAAAAAAAAATTCTATACTTAATCAATTAAAGCTGTTACCAATAATAACAAGGCACGTAAACAGCATATGACCGTAAACAACAGTAATAGCGTACAAAGGGGCGCGGCTGAGGCGTGGTACGTCTGGGACCCTTCCGTGGAACTACCTATTAATTGTACAATAACAAATAAAAACTATATTGCGGCTACGAATGTTTGTAATAGTGGTGTCGTATTTGGATATATGACTTCATTACACGAACTCGTATGAAAGTATTCACGATGCGTTCTTGTGCGTGAGTATGCAGTTTCAAGGCATGGCTATTCTTATATGTGAAAATATTATTCTATTCATGACATTCCGAGTTTGATTAAGAACCATATTTTTACTTATTTAGATATATTTCCTAAGTGTGGAATAACACTTTAAAAATGTTTAAAAAAAAACCATATTTTTCTCTATGCAAATTTTATATTATTTTTATATTTACATATTACTACATACATTTAGTAATCTCGTTCTAAATAATATCCAGAGTCTGAAGAAGAAGCCGGAACGTGAGTAAAAGGACTTCTGGACTAAGGAAGATAGATAGGTCGCGTTTGGGCTCGTTTGATATGTCTTGGCAAGCACTCTGGTGATAAATGATAACATCGAGCACCTGAAGACAGAGACTTACCAGAAAACACCTTGCAATAATGATCCATATTCATTAAAAAATCTTTTTATAAGCAAGTTTCGATTCTAGAATTTGGTACTTAAATGAAAATAATAATTTTATGAAATTGAAAAAAATCTGTAACGGATATGAAAAATGGAGAAATAAATTAAATAAATTTATTGCGCGTTACAAGCTTTTGCGATTTTATTAAATTATTATTGGAGGCCATCGTGGATCAGTTTGACAAGTTATAAATATTTTCATTTTCTGACACCAATGTAAGCGCGGCGTTGAGTTTCGCCACTTAACACGCTATGCCTCAAAAAGTTGGGATATATCTTAATACTAGGTTCCCTCTGCTTATCCTTAAATTTGCGAGATACAACGTGAAACTAAATAAGAATATTAAAAAAAAAAAAAAAATTAGCTTCACGCTGTATCCCGCACACAGCAGGGTAGGCAGAGGGAACCTAGTGTTAAGACACTCCGTTCCCCACTTTCTGCCGAATTCTGGAGGCATTGCGTGTTGAGTGGCAGAACTCAACGCCGCGCTTAACCTCGACACCAGAGCGAAGAAATGGAAATATAAATTTAAGTAAATATTTCATCTCCTCGAGTGGGGATCGAACCCACAACCAGTCGGTTTTGCAGTCACACCTCGTGCCGCTGCGCCACGACCGGCCTAATAATAATATCTTCATTTTAATACAATTTGCCTTACCTGAATAAAAGCTTGTCCATAATTTTTTTTTTTTATTTAATATTTTATTACAAATAATCCACCAAACATTGTCAAAACCTATTTATTCTATTCTCTAGTGAAGTAATGTGGGAAATTCAAACTATCGTAAATAACATTGACTTTTATCACACTATTACGGTTTTTAACGTCACTATAAATAACATACGTTAAGAGATCATTTATTTATAAGAATTAATTGTAGGGATAAATTCGTTTGGCTTTTTGCTTCTTATTTTGCGATAAGTCTACGGTACGGTATCGTATTTTATATACTTTTCCTAATTTCTATACTTCTATGTACACTTGGAATATAAAGAACTAAATTATTAATATAATTAAATGATAATAATAAAATTAATTAACAACTAAGTTCGGCTTCATATATAACAAAAAATATAGCAAATATAACGCCGCTCTTCATACAATCATGAGGTACAGTATAAAATGTTATTAAATTACTAATTTTTACTGCATCTTCTATTCGATTTTAATTGTTTATATGAAATTTAAAAAAACTAACACATATGAAAAAATTAATAAATATAAAGCAAAAAAAACTAAAAATATTATATTATTATTTTTAAATCATTTTTGACGTCACGCTGTATTCCGTATATAGCCCAGCTACAAAGAATCCCAAGACAGTCTGTTCACCACTTTGCTGTACGGTCAACGGGTCGTGGCTTTGATTTTAGGATTTTTCTTACTCTTGAAAATTTTCTTATTAAGTTCAGAAAATAAGTTCAGAAAACCAACAACCAACCCTAGGCCACGACTTGTTGGACGCTCGAATTCAAAACATTGCATATGGAAAGCGGAACTCAACGTCGCACCAGACGTAATGTCTCGCGTAGAAATAAATTGACATAATTTTTTACATATATTTTTTTAGTTATTACTATTTAAATGTAAACGTGAACTAAGAATATTTGATAATATTTTAGCGAATATATTATATTGATTAATTTAATTTAAGCCTTAAGTTAAATAATCTTAGATTACAAAGTCTTTTATTTGAATCTACTACTAATATGAGGCCAGTCGGCGCAGCGGCACGAAGTGTAACTGTAAAATCGACTGGTTGTGGGTTCGATCCCCACTCGAGGAGATGAAATATTTACTTAAATTTATATTTCCATTTCTTCGCTCTGGTGTCGAGAGGAGGGTCTGGAGAAAGTGGGGAACGGAGTGTCTTAACACTAGGTTCCCTCTGGTTACCCTGCTGTGTACGGGATACAGCGTGAAGCTGATTTTGAATTTTTTATGCCGGAAGTGTGCTAAGATAATATCAGCAAATCCAATAAATAAGATTCTCCAAAAATCTAATTCACCATTTCTCATATTTATTAATATACTTCATATTCTTCAAACGGTCGTTTTAATTAGATGTCTGTTCATTTCATAAATAAAATGTACAAATAAATATTAAGGTAGCATTAATCTTGTTTCCTAGTATTTGATATAATATATATTTGAGAGCGTTTGAATGACACAAAACAATTGCTTTAACAATAGATTTCATTATAATTAAAAATTATGCATAAGATAATTTGAAAATAATAAACACCACTCTCATAGACTCGTAAGAACCATAATGCCAGCTCACTACTCGAATAGCTACTATTGTCTATATATGTTCTTAAGCAATAAAAGAATCAGTTTTTTTTATTTAATTATTTGTACTTTAGTTAGGTATGCGGAGAGCAGGAAAACAAAAATTATTCAAATATCTACGAGTCTTACGAGGAAATAAGAATATTTAATATTTAATTTCCTCGATCGAGAATTGAACCCACAACAAGGCGCGCTCACAGGCTCGTACCTCAGTGCCATCACTAGCCTCATGCTATCACGTGGCTTTTTTTATATTAGCTGTATGCAGATCGAAAACTAAAAAAAAAAACAGTTTATCTAACTTTTTGCTAATTACTAATATATAAACTTTATTAAGTAGCCAGTGACGCAGGAACACAAGCGTGAAGACTGTAAACGTGGTAGGTTGTGGGTACGATTCCCCACTCAACGAAATTAAATATTTAATATTTTCATTTCTTCACTCTAGTGTCGAGGCAAACCGCGGTGTTGAGTTCCGCCACTCAACATGCAATGCATCCAAGATTCGGTGATTACTTGGGAGCGGAGTGTCTTAACACTATGTTCCCTCTGTCTACCCTGCTACATGCAGGATATAGCGTGAAAAAAACTAATATATTAATGTTTTTAAATTGACGTGCAAATTAAATATAGATTCACAAATTAACATTATATCACATCTCAGTAACACGTATCTCAAAAGTACTTTAAATTGTTAAGCTGCTTAGAGCATTTCTTCATTAACTTTATTATGTTAACTTATTTTAATAAATGATTCCGAGTTAGTTTCCAAGTTCTTGTATTAAGCTTCAAAAAGTCTATTATATATATTTAATTAGCTTTGGTACTTCTAAAGAATTGAATTATATTTATTCTAAAGTCAAAGCCCGTTCTTACTTTGGAACTTAAAACATTCTTTTTGTACTTGTCCTTCAAGATCATAAGCACTTATTAATATCTCTTTATATCTGTAATAAAGTAGTTTGTAAGTACAAAATTTTTTTTAATGATTTTTTTGTTACTAAATATTTTTGGAGTGCTTCGTTTAATGTTTGAAATAAAATTAAATTTATATCATTTTTTTTACATAATTTCACGCTGTATCCTGCACATACCGGCAGAAAGAGAGAACCTGGGAACTTAGTGCTACGACACTCCGTTTCCGTTAAGGCACATTCCTTCTCCACTTTCCGCCGAATTCTAGAAGCGTTCCACTCACTCAACCACCCACTTACTCAATACTCAAGTATTGAGTAATGGAACGCCGCGCTCGACCTCGTGAGCCTCGACAATACAGCAATGATATAAAAATATTATTATAAATATTTTATTTCCTCGAGCGGGAATCAAGCCCACAACCTATCGCGTTTACATTTTCGATATTTAAATTCAATATTTGTACATACAACCTGTACAAGCAACAGAAGCCATATTATGTTATCAAAATGACAAAAAAATGACCAAAAAGCTGATTTATGAACGCTATAACATTCCCAACCTTGAACTTAAATTTTTTTTGCACGTTTTTTTTAACAACACAATATCGTGCCTTCATGCCGCTGAAGTACCATTAAAAGTACTAGTACAAAAACTCATTCCGCCCTAAATGTACCCTTTTCGTTGACGAGATAGTATATAATTATTGCATTTTTTATTCATATGAATATTATATAATTTTATCGATACTATGAATGTACGTTTGTGTATAAAATGTAATCATTATGTAGGCCAGTCGTGGCACAAGGACACAAAGTGTGCCTGTAAATCGACTGGTTGTGGGTTCGATCCCCACTCGAAGAGATGAAATATTTACTTAAATGTATAGTTCTGCCACTCATCACGCAATGCCTCCAGAATTCGGCAGAAAGTGGGGAACGCAGTATCTTAACACTAGGTGTTCTCTGCCTACCCTGCTGAGTGCGGGATACAGCATGAAGCTGAAAAAAAAATATGCACAGATTATGTAAAGATGATAAATGTTGAAACCTTCTTTTGATTTGTAAGGAAAAAGTATCGATTTTCTTATTGTAAATATAGATAGATAGTCGTATAATGTTTGTTAGTTCAAATATTGGAGAGATTATCCTAAATGTAAGTATCCATGTCCACAAAATGGACAAAATATTAAACAAAAAGTTTAAAAATCTCTTTTACAATCTCAAACATAAAAAATAATTCGCAAAATGTAATCTAAAATCTGGATCGCGCCAATTGAATACTCGTATAGATACTAATTTCAAATTAAATTTCACATTTTCAATACCAAAATTTGCTTCAGAATCGCTATTACCTCTATTCATATCATAAGATGCTGAGTTTCGAAGCTTCAGCGAACCTTAAAAGAGATAAAAACATAACGACCATTCTAATTGAATATTCGATTCTACATATCGAATACGATAGCTGACTACTACAGGATTAATAAGAAGGCTTAAAGGATTAAATTTGTAACAATCTCGCGTCCTTTTAATTTTGTTACAACGAAAGTAACTAAGTACATTCTCAAGTTTTCTATTATTCATTTAATTTTCTAGAAAACTGTTGGAACTGTTCCCATCACGATCCTTCGCGTGACGAACTAGAGACGGCGGCGAAGTTAAAGTGTTACTTCGCTAATAACATTAATTAAAAGCATATTGTTCAATGAGATTTCAGTAATTACCATCTAATTAAGTATGTTTAATGTTTAACAAAGCTACTTCGGCTTAATTATTATCGTAGACTTGGCCTTGTGAGGTAAAATCATCAATAACTTCGTAATCATTATATTTTTTTTTCAGCTTCACGTTGTGTCTGGTTTTGTTCTCACCACTTTTCGCTCAACTGTGGATGCATTGCGTGTTGAATGGCGGAACTCAACTCCGTGCTTGACCTCGTTACCAGACCGAGAAAATTAATATATTTTGTATTTATTATATATTAATATATTATAATAGAGGCTAGTCGTGGCGCAGGGGCATAAAGTGTTACTGTAAAACCGACTGGTTGTGGGTACGATCCCCACTCGAGGTAATAAAATATTTACTTAAATTTATATTTCCATTTCTTGGCTCTGGTGTCGAGGCAAAGTGCGGCGTTGAGTTCTGCCACTCAACACGCATTGCCTCCAGAATGGGGCAGAAAGTAGAGAACGGAGTGCCTTAATACTAGGTTTCCTCTGCCTTCCTCTGCGTGCGAAATACAGCGTGAAGCTGATTTATTTATTTATTATATATTATTTCATTTCTTCGAGTACAGATCGAACCCGCAACGAATCTGTTCCAAATCTTACTGTATGCGTTTATACATACAGAATAATAAACACTACAGACGATCACCACTCCAATATTGTTACATAGACTGCTAACAAACATCCTAACAATGGCTTTGATTAACAAGACGTACCAGTACACACTAAAACAACAAGATCAACAAACAACAAGAGTCTTATCGGTTTCACATCAGATTACGGATCGTAAGAGTACACGTCAAATTAAGCTATTGATAGCAATAGACGCCTGGGACAGGACTCTGGAGATCTGGTGCAAGTCTTCAGTATTGATATTACTGGAGGTAACTTGAAACTAAGTGGAGACGCTCATATAATTGGTGATGTGTACCGTCTAAAAGTTATTTAATATTTGTAGGGGAAGGTATAATTTTTTGCTTTTTACTTTTTCTTGTGCATTTCGTTGGGTTAGTAATGGGTGAATCTACAGATATTTCCTAGACCTTAGCTTAGAACAGGTTATGTTCTTGTAAATATATATAAATGATTTTTTTAATTTTCAGGACAAGCTGGTTGTTTTTTTTTTGTAAGTAAAACTTGATGGGCGGGCACAAGACTATTCTGAGATGGATCACACGAACAACAAGTTATATATTTTTTTTAAATGTTCTTTACTTAATAGTATTAGGCGTGATAATAGATAATTTAGAGAATAACGTTCATTAATGTATTATTTCTAAAAAGTACAGCAATTTTTTTCATTAATAAAAAAATATATGATTAGAACTCACTTGCAAAGATTGAAAGTAGATTATTTACTTTCTGTATTTACTACTCTACAAGACGAATCGGCCTCAAACTAGTAAACAGGTCAGAATTAACAAACTTAACGTCGTAACTGACTTGAAGCATCGACCTCAAACAATTAAGTAAACCACAGTTAACTAACAAATAATCCAAGTAAACTTGATCTATACCGATGGAACTACGATGGAACGAACCGATGGAACGAAACAAGGCTTTTGATAGAATTGTTCTTTTAATAATCCTTAATATTTAATTAAATATGAGTTAAGCTCTAGACTGACCCGTCAGTTGAGTATGAATGATACGTTAGAAGTTTTAGGTTCCCAATTAATTGAAGTAGTACTTGTTTGAAAAATAATATCAATAGAAGCCATCAAGGCACGGCGTCTGACTGTAAACGTGATGACAAAGATTGTGTTATTTTCACTTCCCAGCTCTGATAAGACAACGTGCGGCGTTGACTACCATCATACATGGTGTCTTGAATTTTTGGAAAAAGCGGAATGTCTCGACCCTAGGTTGACCTTGCTTATATCCCGCTATATGCGGGATAAACGAGAAGTTGTAGCTATAAAATGCAATTTTAATTATGATTATTACTGACATCATCAGTAAAAAGAGAGAAAAACTTATCTTCTCGGAATATAATATGTCAACTACAAGAGCACTTTAGATATTGTCAGTAAGTAGCACTTAAAAATATTAATACAATACTAGCATTACCATTTTACCATTATTCATTTTATTCTATTCAGCTTTACGTTGTATCCCATCTATAACAGGGTAGGCAGAGGGAACCCGGTGTTAAGTCACTCCGTTCTCCACTTTTCACGGGAGGAGACATTGTGTACAGCGTGGTGAAACTCTGTGCTTTGCCTTGTTACCAGAACGAGCAAATAAAAATATTAATAAATAATATTTCATTTCGCCTAGTCAAAATTGAATCCAAAATCGCGATTACAATCACACACTTGTGCCAACGGCCTCTACATACCTTATCATCATAGGTACATATATATATTTTTAAAAGTATTAAAATTTCCATACTTTTCACACATTACGCCGTCTAAACGAAACCTTTTTCTTTTCGCCGGAATTCACGTTAAGACCCTCTTTACAATATGAATATTCAAATTACGATTTTAACGTTGGCGACTACCAGTAAACGAGGCCCGGTAATTGTGAGGGTGGACTTAAAAAATGTAAAACAATTGGAAACAATCCCAAATGTAAATAGAGCGAGAAAAATATCCAGACATAGAGAAATAATAGAAGGAACCTTTTTAAACTGCATACCGTCGAGTGGCGTTGGGTACTCTCAAGTATGAAACTCGCTAGGGTTATCAATACGTAACATAAATATACATATATATTTATTTTATATAGCTATTTATTAGTAGTAGGTACCTTATTCGACAGAAATGCTTGGAATGTCAACAGACATTATACGTGTGCTTAAGAATTTATATTTTTTGAGCTTCACGCTGTATCTCGCATATATCAGTGCAGACAGGGGTAACCCGGGAACCTAGTGTTAAGATACTTCAACCCCATTAAAACATTTCCATTCCCCAGTTTCCGGCGAATTTTGGATGCATTGTGGCATGTCTCGAGTGGGAACCGAATCCACAACCCAACAGTCGCATGGATGTACACCTGCTCCACAACTGGCCTTTACAGATGATATTTTAATAATTGTATTAAAAAATTATAAGCAACATAATTTAGGGCCTTGCACAATGTTAAAAAGATTTAATTATAAGAATAAATATTGTCAATGAAAAATTTTGAACATATGACGAAGGACCATAATAGAACACCTGAAGTTTAAGAAAAAAAGTTAAAAGAAATGGCATATCAGCAAAATTTCCACGTTGTGGTAATCGTATTCGTTGACAAATAAAAATAATTAAAAATTTAGGCGGTCGTGGTGCAATAAGAGTCATCGTAAGGTTTGACTGTAAACAGGCTGGTTGTAAGCTTGATTTCGGAAATTATTATATTTATTTGTTAGTTTTTTAGTACTCCAGTAAAAGAAAGTACGGCAGTACGACAAATTTCACCACTCATCACAGGCCAGGGAATTGAAATAGTATGGAAATGGTCATAAAATTAAAGCGAACACAGTTGCGGACGACCACTAGTCTCCAATAAGAATTAAGACCGATTTTACACAAAATATTTTCGTTATTTGTAAATTTTAACATTATGTTCTTAATGTAGTCTCCCCATGGAAAATTTAATTCTTCGCATTTTGAGAATTTCCCCAAAGACAGACAACCCTGACTCGGGAGGGGGGTGTGAGGGTGGTAGTGTCAAAGCTAGCCAACGATCAGTCACTGTCAAGTTGCCGATAGCGAGAGACGTCTCAGTATTGCGTAGAATTTTATCGCTAACGATATCAATTCGTGCTTTTAATCGAATTTTTATTTTTCTCGATAGCCTCGCTCACTTAGATATCGAATAATGTGTCAAATGTCCCCAATATTCGCTTGATATTATAAATCGACTGCGTAGACGTCAAAAGTCAAGCTATTAATAATATACTCATATAACCAGAACACTATTTATTACATATATATAAATTTAAATTCAATAAGAGGCCAGTCGTGGCGTAGGGGAACAAAGTGTGACTGTATAATCAGCTGGTTGTGGGTTCGATGCCCACTCGAGGAAATGAAATATTTAAAGTTATATTTTCATTACTTCGCTCTAAAAGCAAACGAGGCGTTAAGTTCCGCCACTCAACGCGGAATGCCTCCGCTCCCCACTTTCTGCCGAATTGGCAGACAGTGGGGAGCGGAGTGTCTTAACACTAGATTCCCTCTGCCGACCCTGCTGTGTGCGGAATACGGCGTAAAACTTTAAATAAAATTTTAAACTTTTAATAAAATATCGTGTCAGCAGTTTTTTTTATCTATTCAGTGTAACGTTATAATTACAACAACAATTAATAAAAAATATTATCAAAAAAGGTTATTAGATGTTAAAACCCAGTATGATAACGATATTTGGAACAAAAAATATCTACTGCGGCATATTTCTTGAGTTTAATCTCGCTTGTCAGTTACAGCTTTCCTCATTAATTAACCGTTACGGGAGCAGCATCCACGATCAATTTACCAATAAAATTTTACGTTTTTATTTTCTTCCTAGAGTTTCTTAATTCTAAAAGTTATAAAACAATAACTTCGTGGCCAGTCGTGACGCAGCGACACGAAGTGTGACTGTAAAACCGACTGGTTGTGGGTTCGATCTCCACTCGAGGAGATGATATATTTACTTAAATTTATATTTCCATTTCTTCGCTCTGGTGACGAGGTTAAGCGCGACATTGAGTTCTGCCACTCAACACGCAATGTCTCCAGAATTCGGCAGAAAGTGGGAAACGGAGTGTCTTAACACTAGGTTCCCTCTGCCTACTCTTCTGTGTGTGGGATACAGCGTGAAGCTGATTTATAAAACAATAAAACTAAAAATATATCTATTTACAATGCACTTTCAAATTCGCAATCGCTTAAGTATATTGAAAAATCAAAAGTTTGTTTTATTATAGAGTAGTAAAATGCCAAATATTGGTCGTCAGAATTCTTATTCAAATCTTGCAAGCTTCTATTTGAATCTATCGATGCATTTTTATCATCTAGAGTCTGCATTGGAAGAACGCCGAGAATTTATTACTTCACTGATTTTTTCAATTGCTCTAAATGGTACCGAGAGAGATTTATAAGGCATTCTCTCGCAAAGTCACGTAACACCCGTCCCCTTTGTCGGTGACCCGTACTCGTGATAAGTTCCTTGAAAGAAAAAAATATAGCTTGTAGTTCTTAGACATCCGATCGTTAAATTGTTTAAGTAGTTAGACCATTTTCATTGTACCTAAGTGTAGTTATATTTGTGGAACGGATAGTTAAAATAGAAGAATGGCTTTCTATTCCAACATCGATACTATTTTAAACATAAATAAAACATCGAGAAAAATAAAATTGAAAATGTATTTCGTTTAGTATTTATTGAGAATAAATTACTCGAAGACGAATAAAACAAACAATGAATTTAACTTTGTAAGGAAATCAAACGTTATAAAACAAATAGAATATAAAGTCAAGCGACAAGAGCTCAGAAAGCCACAAAGCGAGTGCTCGTGGATGCGGGCGGCCATAGTTTTTACTAGCGAAGCGTGACTTTTTTGCTTAGCAGCCCCACTCGCATCCGGATTTGCATCCTGCACCGAATGGACTGACTTTGAATAAAGATGCGATCGTGTCTTCTCGTTTTATATCAAAAATAATACTAAAGTTTGGTTTGCGGTCGTGTCGTATAGTCATTAAATTTTAAAGTTTCTTTTTTTATGGAAGCAGCGTAAAAAGTGCATAGGACGTTAAAATAATCATTGTTGTTTGTTTTACCTTCATACAAAAAGTATTTTTGTAAAGATAGAAAGTACTTAGTAGTATATCAATAGTAAGAATATTATAGACTGTGTTTATCGAATCAAAGAATATTATTTTATAATTAGAAACTAAACAACACAACAGATTAAACTTAGGCAAGTACATTAGTAATTTTTGGCGGATCTTCATTTTATAATAAACTTCCTGTAACTTTATTTCTTAATATTAAATAAATTATTTTTATATATATTTTTCATCTATGCTGATTAACTCATCCAAAATGCTATAATTGAAACAACGACATTAACATTACATACAAGAAAAATTCTAAAGCATTAATAAATAATAAAAATACGAAGTCCAAGGAAAATAAACAGGATTTCTGGAATATTTCTGAACCGAGATGTCATACGACGTCGGAGGTACTGAGGCGTAAAGTCAGTCCTCTTCCGAACGTGACTACCGTTAGCCCTCCCACATCTCACACTCCCGCACATATTTCATATATTTTATATCGTTTCAAGATAATACTACAAATAAAATACTAAGTTATAATAAGTGATGTAAAATACACATTGTCGACCATTTTTTATGCTAAAAGCCAATGTTTAAACTTAACTGTTCTATTTTCAATGTTAGTCATAATTATATAAAGTTAGCAAAAAAACTTAGGGATAAGTCACTTTATTAAACATTTGCCACTAATCCAATGTCGCAATTTATAAGGAATAAGAAAATTATAAATAGAAATCAGCGTATCTTTGATATAATCTGTAATTCTTGGTAACTCAATAAAAATATACTATTTGATAAGAATCAAGATATCTCCATAACGATACTAAATATTTGACTAAATATAAATGCACACATTTATTTTTACACTACAAATCAATTTTATAACTTTTTATAAATATCTACTATTATATTATTTAGCAAATCAGCTTCACGCTGTATCCCGCACACAGCAGGGTAGGCAGAGCTAACCTAGATTCAAAACATAATGATAGTGTTAAGACACTCCGTTCCCTACTTTCTGCCGAATTCTGAAGGCATTGCGTGTTGAGTGGCAGAATTCAACGCCGCGCTTTGCTTCGACACCAGAGCGAAGAAATGGAAATATAAATTTAAGTAAATATTTCATCTCCTCGAGTGGGGATCAAACCCACAACCAGTCGATTTATAGTCACACTGTGCCCCTGCGCCATGACTGACATCAAAATCACCTCAAATCTTTAGCAAATCCATTCACCGAAATTAATTTTGTTGATATTCTACACTCAGAATCTCTATGTCCGTCGCCATTTGTTACTGGACTTCAAACATGTCATTGGTCGTACAATTGAGCGGGCTTGTAGGCATCCCACCGCATTGTCCACGACTTGACAGTACGCAAGGAAAAAGATTTCGTGAAGGCACTCTTTTGTCTGTTCGTTCAATTTGCCAAGTGATATCGTCTAGCAATATACTGAGGAATTGTAGATCAATAGTTGTTTATATACATATTATATTTATACTATTTTTTTAATATTTACTATATTTGATATTTACCATTAAAAATGATTACTTAAAGGATCTCTTTAAGGTAATTTTATCTTTATTTGTAATGATGGCAAAAATCACTTCAATGAACAAAAATACATCTTAGAGGATCTCAACAATTTAAGACGATAAATCTCTCGTTTTCTTATCATCAAATCCTGTGATCCGCTTATGTTGTGTATTTTGAGGGAATGTAAAAATTTAAAAAGCAAAACCATTCCACTGTTCGCGATGGATATTTATAAAATGGCGCACAAAAGATTTTTTTGAAAACACACGGTAGCATTTTCACGATGAGCATTATGTTTTGGAATATCAAGCCATTACGTGGAATAAGATATATATAGGCTTTTGTAAAGCCTACCTAAATCATAAACGGCCCAATCTCTAAATACTTAAACAATATAATAAATATTACTTTCTAGTAAACCTTGAAAGGTATAAAAGAACCATCTATTTATTTTACAATACAAATAATTCAAATCCTATCAACCGTAACAACATTTGTGTAAGAACAATCGAAATTTTCGAATTTATAATATTAGTGATATATTGCGCGCTCGTCCGAGTTGAGATCACGTGTACAGTCCGCGAGGGGGTACGCACCCAGGCGTGCAGGGCGCCCGACCAGCCCTCTGTTTACCCGATTCACAATAACTCCATTGTATGACTAACTTTTCACATTGTAAGGGGTTATTGGTATGAAACTGAGAAATACTTAGCCTTTCGCCAGTATTTGTTTACTGCTCGTGCTCACAAAGTCATATGTATATATAAATTGAAATTTCAACAAAATGTTTATCTTTAATGTTAGCTTAAATGGAACCAAAAGATTTTATTACCTTCTAAATATCTCAACTTGTCCGTCTCTAAATTGAAACGTAATTTAAACAGGAACAACTGCCATTCATCAGTCCTAAAACGGATTGGTGCCCTAACGTTAGTTACCTTTGCGTCACTCATCACTGCGCCTGTAATTGAGACCGGTGCGAAAGGTCTCTGTCAGCCTTTATTAGCCCGCCAATATAATCTATTGGTTAGATTAACGTAGATCTCTTAGTGGGAACGTTCCAAGCGATTTGCGTAAATTGAACTATTGATTGGATTTCTTTAACAGCGGAGGCATCTTCATCTTGAAACCTAATGCGGAGTGATCAATAGCTTCTATTCGGAAAGTTAATTTGACTTATAATAAAAGAATATATTATACTCTGTATATTACACATACTATTTGTACTAAATTTCTCCATTGTAAGATATATTCTTGAGATATAAGAAATTGCCCCATAAATTTCTTTTCTTAAAGAAACTATTTTCTGAAGTTGTCATAAAAGAGATGATTGATCAGTCCTTGAAGCAATTCAATGAATAAGAGATCTACTAATAATAACATTGTTGAAGTCCATTGTCCGATGGGTTGACCCAATTACCGTCCACAGACACCACATTGAAGCAAAATTGGTCGATCTGTCTACGGAAATTAAATTTTCTGAATACCTATTCACTCGACTTGGCACCGAAAGTGAAAGTGTAATGTTGCCAACCATATTTGAACTCTATCACGTATTGATCCTATTAGAACAAAAGTAGGTAATGAAGCGCTACCAATTAATTTTATTAGTATTAGAGACTATACAAATTCAGAATTTAGAAAATCGTCAATGAAACATTAGAAATTGGAGTTCTGTCATAGATAATAGTGAATAACGTGTCATTTACAGGGCTATCGAAAAAACAGTTTAGAAATATTAAAAATATGTAACGAGGGTCAACGCAACTAGGTCGTAAATTGACATGGGATATATTTTGGTGAGTTTGCGATTGCTTTTCATTGAAAACGAAGGGATCACATTAAACTGGTGCAATAGATGGGGTAGATTTTCTCAATTCATTTGTTATTTCAGGATCGCGGAGTGATCAGTTCACAACTGGTAGGGACGTATTGTCGGCCCTCAGGCTATTGTGTTTTTTACGTTGACGCAGCGTTTTTCCGCGAAAACGTATCAAAGTCTTTGTGGGCTCGCTATCTTGGAAATATTGGACACGCTGTAGGAAATCTGTCCGTTCCCTTGTACTACGTATTATGTAAAGTATTCATTTTATTAATAATATTATTCTATGGATTCAGCGTAGACTACATAATAAATATATGTAAAGCAGGGGTTCGGAACTTTTTCTTGATCAAGGACCACTATGTATGTAGGTATAATAAAAATTAACTGTGATAATCAAACAGAAACTTCCCCTCACCATCCTCAGTCATAAAATTAAAATCGTTCGCGGACCATATTTAGGCTTCTGCGGACCACTGATGGTCCGCGGACCACTGGTTGCAAACCAGTGATGTAAAGGAACCAGAGATTATTAATGAAAATAATAATACACTATCTTCTAGAGCTAAAAATATTTTTATACTTATATAAGATGAGCTTTATTTACTATGATATAGCGGGTTACATTCTGATGAGAGAAAAATAAACATAATCCAATATCACAAAAATAAAAAGAAAAGTCAAGTTTTTTTCTATTAAAATATTATTTATTAAATGAAAGAAGCATCTTGTATCTATTACAAATTCAAATTACATTAAGCACAAAATATAATAATCAAGGGTATATTATTCAAAGATCTTAAAATTTTAGACACGGAAATTATAAAATGATTCACTAATTTCCGTTTGAGCGTTACATTCGCATGATTTCCGACTAGAATATTTTATGACAAATTTAAGAGCTTGTCACCAATTTAGTATTTTTTATTCTAAAATACAAATATTTCATATTATATTATACACTATACAGTTTTTTATAGGGTATAAAAAAAAACTTTACAAGTATTAATTAGTAAAAAAAATTAAATCAGCTTCAATCAGTATTAGTTATTAATAATAAAATGGGGTACGGAGTGTCTTAACACTGGGTTCAATCTAGTCATCCTGCTGTGCGCAGGGCGCAGCGTGATAATAAAAACTACTATTAATTATAAGAAGACTATTAATTATAAGAAGAAACACAGGCCGTTTAGTTTATTCCATGGAAATAAAAAAACATTATTATATTACAATTTTAGTAAATTAATTTCTCATTTGAAAGATTTAGACGTTATCGAGTTTAAACGTTAATTTAAATTAAGCACTGACCATGAGGTTTTTGGCACTAACTTAATGCAGTAACAAGAATGAAAAAAACTGTTAAACTAGATAAAAGATTGTCATGTATGTTCTTTTAGCCGAATTCGGAAAGTATTGTGTGTTGAATGGCAGAAATCAACTCTGCAAGTTGCCTCGACACCAGAACGAAGAAATGAAAATATTAAACATTTCCTTTCCTCGACTACGAATCGAACTCTCAACCTGTTTACATTCACACACTTGTGCCTCTGCGCCACGACTGGCCTCATATTACATAAAATATAAGTATATATACTATAAGAAAGCAAATTGAAAATGGGCGTTTCTGTTAACACCACACCAATAAACAATTTGATCAACACATCCAAACTGGATCAATAATAGGCCTCCAGCCAACGACCTGACCTGAGGCTAGTGGGCATTAATAACCAAGCTAGTTCTAAGTGCATGTGCAATTGTCCTGTTGGCGGAGAATACAAACAACAATGCGGGACTAATCACACGGGACGGATGCCAGTAATTAAGAGCGCTGGACTCGTTTGAGGGTTGGCGGACGATATATGAAGACGGTCTGTATGGGAGCGTCCTTAGATTTAAGTGAATACGATTTAGGTGATTATTTTTTTTTATATGACCGTTTGATGCCAGCGGTGGTGAGCATAAGCTTTCGACGAAATAAAATATTTTATATTTTGATCTCCTCGCTCGGGTAACGAGGCAAAGATACGAGGCAAAGGTACGAGGTACCGCTACTCAACACGTAATGACTCTAAAATTCAGCAGGAAGTGGGGTACGAAAGTGTATGAGTGGCTTAATGTGACAGGAGCATCTTAAGCCTATGTTCTCAAGTTCTTCCTCCTGTATATCCTGCAATATGCTCAATATAGCGTGAAACTAATTAAATATGAAGAATTATTGCACTGTAATATGAAGAATCTAAGCAAAGTGTATAAGATTTCAACATTGAAAAACTTATTTTAGATTAACTCAATCAAAAAAAAGCTAATTATTAAACATTCAAAAGTCATATATTATAACATACTAATTAAAATATACATTAATATAATAGATTCATAGGAGATTTTAATTGTTAAGCATAAAAATATTAAAAAGAAAAAAAAAAAATTTTGTATACTTGCATGCTAACTGACACAGTGATCATTATATCTAACCCCACATCAAAAACACAAGGGTCACTTCCCTTCCAGGTCAATATCTACACAAACATCTTTCGATATAATAGCAAGCGAACGCGGATGTATAAAACAATTTGTTTTTTTTTAAGCTTCACTTCAACCTAGTGTTAAGATACTCCGTTTCCATTCCCCACTTTCCGCCGAATTCTGGAAATGGAAATATTAAATATTTCATTATTATCCGCTAGGGATTCAGCGTGAAGCTAGATTAAGTTTAAATATTTCATTTCTTCGAATGAGAATCGAACCCACGACCTATCGTGCTTAAAGTCGCACTTGTGCCTTTGTCACGCCTCAGGATGGCTCAAACTAAAAAATAATATTCACAAAAAACTCTGAACAAAAGCAAAAATTCGATTATGGTTTGTAAACTCTCTTATCACAAAAAAGGGTAAGACTTAAAGGGTACGTAATTATCGATTCTGGTCAAAGCCCATTCTTATGTTCCAGAACTTGTTCCCTCAAAGTTTCTGAAACTTTTTCAACTTATTTAGCCCATATTTTTGGGTACTGACAAACAATGCCACAAATTATTTTCTTGGGACGTTATTCCTTAAACTTGTGTAAAACTCTATACAAATATTGTACTAAACGTCGTTTATTTAAGTATTATTTGTATCTTGTTAATTTATTATTTATTTAAAAAAAAAAACTACAACACTAATTAGAAGCCTAAAAAATTGATTGAGGGAAAATGTTGAATTATGCAACATTACGTCTAAATGTAGACTCAGCTTCACGCTATATCCTGCACACAGCAGGGTAGGCAGAGGGAACCCAATGTTAAGACACTCCGTTCCCCGCTTTCTGCCGAATTCTGGAAGCATTGAAGAGACACCAGAGCGAAGAAATAGAAATATCGCGTCGGTCGGTTTTACAGTCACACTTTGTGCCCCTGCGCCACGACTGGCCTATCTGGCCTCAACTGTACTTAGAAAGATTTTCTAAAATCCCCTCCTAAAACGATTTGCAATTTAATCCAAATGCTGCCGAGAGCAAAATCGAACAATACCACGATTAAACCAACCAAACAACTTACAAATCGATCGAGCTAATATCAGATTGATCGATAGCACAGTAGGCGGCGAAATGGGCCGCCATCAAGGCAAAAGTTTCGAGAACGCTGCAAAATCCTAGTTCAGTCATTAGAAAAAATATTAGAGCGAAAGAAATGAGCGAACGAGCGAGCTCCTAGTTTTATTATACGTTTTTCCATCGCCCCCATCATGTGCCAAACAGCTGCCGCGTAGGTTTTTTACCGTCAACTCTGACCCCATACTCGACGATGGGAATCGGTTTTTGTATGTAACTTCTGGAGGAATTTAAAACTTATTGGCTGGGCCGTACGACCTTCATTTGTCCGATGCGGTTCTAAGTGGGCGCTGCTATGTTTGTAGATTAATTGGTCGTTTTTTAATTACACGTATTTTTTTTTAGTTTTTAATGCAATTGTATAATTACTATTGCATTTTCGAAATGCGGTTTTCAGATACGAATTTGTATGTACAGTACGAAATGGATTTCGTTGTTCAATATAAATAAGGATGTGATATCTGATAGTATACACGATGATTAAATTAATTAAAAAATTTAAATATTTTATTATTTCTCATTGTCTGTAAGATAGACAGAATGTGGAGAATAGAGTGATTTACTGTATAACCAGAAGTGAATTAATTATTGTATGAGCAATTGCTTGCAATATGTTTCACGTAAATACTTCATATAACAAAATTCAGATGCTAATATAAATGTGCAACCTTTAGAGACACCGTGAATAGAAATTATCTCCCGCTGCGCTGACACAAGGATCATTCTTACAATGTTTAAATTTAAATAAATATTTCATTTCCTCGAGTGAGATCGAACCCACAACCAGTCGGTTTTACAGTCACACTTTGTGCCCCTGCGCCAGTAGTAAAAAACACAAATAACTAATAAAACAATTAATAAAAAATGTGATACTTAGTTTTAAGTACCGTGAGATGCTAAATATTTAGACATATTGATACAATATAATTTTTATTTCCATGTCCTATCCATATGATAAAATCGAATATAGACAGTAGCCAATAATCTAATATAGCCCAGAGGCCATTCGTGACGTAGGGACACAAGCGTGCGACTGTCAACGCGACTGGTTGTGGGTTCGGTCTCCACCCGAGGAAATAAAATATTTTATATTTTCGTTTGCTCCTTCTGGTAACGAGGTAAACCGCGACGCTGAGTTCCGCTACTCGGTGTAAAGTGAAGAACAGAATTATCTATATGAGAACGGAGTGTCTTAACACTAGGATATCTAGCTTTTTTATATATTTATTCGACGATTCAAAAGTGCTTACAATAATATATTTGCATGAAGAATATTTTCAATTTGAATTTAGGTTCCGAGGTTCCCTCGGTCCACCCTGCTATGTGCGAAACAGCAGGAAACTTAGAATATAACCAGTAAGTACCCAATGTAATACAGAACTAAAGCTACAAAAGTGGAGCTTAATAAACTCTCCGTCCCAGTTATGTATCTTTATCTGGTAGTAATAAAACCGTGTGATATTAAAGGAATTCATCATAGCTGGAGAGGTTATTATCGTGTGGCGAAGTAAGCAAGGACCCCAGGGAGGTCGTAACCGTTCCAAGGCAATTACGTATGACATGTCATAAAATGCCACATTTGTAAATGCGGTTGTACAATAAAGCTGATGAAAACACAAATTTTGAATATATATATTTTTGTATTTTTATAATCAATCTTGTTTACTCCGCGCAATCAAAATTTATAGTCGTATCAATAAAAGTCAATATTCATTTACAAAAAAACAAATATTTACATACTTATTTAGAAAACGTATAAAAATTTGAACGCAACGGGACTCGAACCCGCGATTCCCCGAAACCGACCGGTCGGTTGGACCTGGTCAGTTTCCAGGAGGACGAATTTATAAGTATTTTTCTTTCCTAAGTGTGGAATAACATTTTAAAAATGTTTTAAAAAAAATATTTACATATTATAATAGACACAGGAAATCACAGATAATATTCAAATGAAATATCAAAAGCAATAATGGACACGAAGAACAATAGACAAATCATACATCCGGCCCCATCTTGGTTAAAACGGGATAGCACTACGCTCCTAAGCCCATTTGATTCCATCAAGGAACTTACATAGCAACGATATCACATCTAAAACTTATCAGAACTCCGAACTAATCCAATGTCACTAAGGAAGTAAGTAAGCGTAAGTCGAGTTTGCAACAGGAAACCAGCCTCGAAGTTATTCCCATAACGATAGCTGTAAGGTAAATATTGTATTGACTATTAGAGAACAAGTAGATAGCCGCATGTTGAGGCCAGTCGTGGTGGGAGGGTACAAATGTGTGACTGTTAACGCTACTGGTTGTAGGTTCGATTCCCACTCGAGGAAATGAAATATTTCATTTTTTAAATTGGCTAAGGCGGCGTTGAGATCAGCTATTCAACACCAAATGCCTCCAAATTCGGCGGAAAGTGAGAAACGGAAAAGTCTTAATAGGGAAGGGAATGTCTTAGGACTAGATTCCCAGGATTCATTTGTGCTTACGTACTAATCTGCTAACGTACGGGGTACAGCGTGAAATTAAAAAAACATGGAAGTAATATACAGTGTAACTATTCAGGTTGAGGATTTCAATTTTCGCAATGAAATATTAGTATAGAATTTTGTTTTGTATCAGTGTAGATTTTTTAAAACAATAATTACGTACAAAAGTTTCTAAGTAAGGGTTAAGTAGCGTATAACAAAAGCTATCAAATATACCGATTAAATAAAAAAAATATAAATATATCAGGTTATCAAAATAATATAGTAAGCAATACAAAAAAAAATAACTCATATTTTAGAATGTAAATATGGAAAAGAGGAACGACTGCAAAATATTGCACATGCTGACGCTACATATTTATGACGTTGCATTTTAGACGACAAGCCGGTAGCTAGTGGCCAAACAGTCTGCGCGCTAAGGTGTGCTCTCAAAGAAACCACGTCTTTTATACCTTTAAGAGCAAATACTACGGTCCCCGTAAAAAATTTAAGCTTGGAATATAGAGACGTGAGAGATTTCCTTATGTTACATACAATTTTATGTACAAAATGTTTTAAAACGTCGAAATAAATAGTTTTAAGGAATGGTGGAAAAAAGAGCTAAGTGACAGCATCTTTTCTATGGAAAAAAAGTTTTTTTCCAGTAAGCTTTTCTAAATCACTGTGTGTTGTTGTTGTATTGGTTAATATACGTAGGAATGTCTTGACAATAGACTATTTCTGCGTAATGTGTAACGTTTTTCTTTTGTTTAATATTTTAACGTTTTTCATAGCTTCACGCTGCACCCTGCATAACAAATAGCCAGAAGGAATCTGGGAACCTAGTGTTAAAACGCTCCATTTCTATTGAGACACTTCCCCACCTTCCGCCGAGTTCGGGACTTTTCTTTTTTAATATAATAGGTTATATTGTACCTACTTATGTGTAAATCTTGCCTAATCTTATTAATATAATTGAAAGCAGAAATTTAATGTATTGAATTAATTGAAAATAATTATATTCTCAATACATTTTCTATATAGGTACGGAAACCTTAAAGATAAAAGCGTAATCTAAAATATAGAACTGTCAAATATCAAATAAGATCTCATTTAATTACTATACAGAATTTCTGATTCTAATATAATGTTAAAGGCATTCCGGAAAGAAGGAAAAATCTAAATTATATTTTGATGGGGATTGAATTCACTGTAATCTTCTTGCTTGGAAAGTCGTTCTATGTTTTACGTTCACGTTTTTTTTTTTATAAAGTTCAAAAATTTTGTTAAAATATTATAATGTAAGTTCCTATGTTTTATTGAATATTCATTTTATTATTATATATTTATGATAAAGGATTGTTACTATAGAGCTATTCTGGTGCAAAAAAAAAGCCAGGACAAGCGATTATTATAGGTTTTTTTTTATGGAAAAGACACGACAAACGAGCGTTCGGGTCACCTGATGGTAAGTGATCACCGCCGCTCACGAACCCGTGCAGCACCAGAAGAGCTACAGATGCGTTGCCGGCCGGAGGTGTGTTGAGAGCCGGAGCCCGGCATTACCTGATGCGAAACGCAGTGGAATAAAGCCACTACTTAACGCCGGTTTTAAATGCCGGGAGTGGTAATGATCCGGTCAACTCCGGTCAATTTTTTTATTTCAAAATAATTATGGTTCGCTAATTCTGCTTGACGTTCACTGACATATAGGTTGGCATTTGATTGTTTGTGAAATTGTGGAAGAATTCTCTACACTAACTTGTCTCTACTTATAAGACAATATTTTCATATCTGTAAAAAAAACTATGTTAACAGAGGCATTGCGTCTTGATATTCAATAAACAGAAAGAAGAGAGTTTAGTGAAAAGTGGGGAACGAAAGTATTCTCTAACGGAAAACGAAAGTATTCTCTAAGGGAACGAAAGTAGTCTTAATGGGAACCAAGTATCTTAACACTAACTTCCCAGCCTCCATCTGCTTACTCTGCTCTGTGCGGAATACAGCCTGAAGCTAATATGTTAGTAGCAAAACTGTCTTAATCCCAAGTTATTTCAGGTACAGCCGCAGTCGCAGCGTCTAATTTTGTACGAATCAATAATGATCGATCAACATTTCTATATATAACGTACGAACCATTTCCGGCGCGACGTAACTTTGAGAATTTACATTTATAATGATGTATATTCTTTAGTAAACACAATGGTGTTATAACGGAATAGGCATGTCTATAGTATGTCCAAAGTCGATTGTGGCATTTATTAATAGTAAATTAACTATTATAATAATTTCGATCTTGATTTCTTTGTAATATTTTTATATAAAATACCATACGAGGCCAATCTTGGGGCAGCGGCACGAAGTGTGACTGTAAAACCGACTGGTTGTGGGTTCGATCCCCACTCGTGGAGATAAAATATTTACATAAATTTATATTTCCATTTCTTCGCTCTGGTGTCGAGGTTAAGCGCGGCGTTGAGTTCTGGCACTCAAAACGTAATGCCTCCAGAATTCAGCAGAAAGTGGGGAGCGGAGTGTCTTAAAACTAGGTTCCCTCTGCCTACCCTGCTGTGTGGATACAGCGTGAAGCTGATTAACCACACTATACAAAGCAAAAAATATTTAAATTTTATCGCACTTTCATATTACAACAAAACTATATAAAAAATCGTACTATCTTTTAAGCATTACAAATAGTGACTTATGTAAAAATATATGACAGTACTCGAGCACATTATAACACCACGAAAAGTAATAAAGATTTGTTGTCTCCAGTACAGTGGCAATACAAATACGAAATATAAGGAAGGAATTACAACATTATTCACTGTAAATGCTGTTTTATACCATATGGAGCTTAATATACGTATAAAACTGAGTTCTTACTCCGCAAATAGCAAATTTATAGCCTAATTCTTTTTGGTAAGTAGGGACGGATGTCATAGTGTACGATGACATTTTTAGTATGGTAGTTTTAACTATAAAGTTATTTAGGATTAGGTAAAACGGAAACACTATGTTAATTTACTTTATATGGACATTGTATATTGTAAATTCAAGTTGATTTTTTTTTAAATATAATGTTTAACTTAACCTTTATATATGCTATTTACATTCTGTTTTGGTTTACTTGTTAAATTTATATATTTTTGTATTACTTTAGATTAGATCCAGTGTGTGTGGATTCGATTTGTGGGCATAAATGATTTTTAGAGCGATGTTGAGTTATCACACTCAAGACGGAATTTTTCAGATTCGAACGTAAAGATGTGAACAGAGAGTCTTAACACAAGTTCTTTTGATCCTTCTACATACAGGATAAAGCGTAAAGCAAAAAAAAACAATTATGGGTCGACAAACTTTCAGTATTTTAATATATGAAATAATAAAAATTAAACATATCATGTAAGGCCAGTCGTAACGCAGCGGCACAAAGTGTGACTGTAAAATCGTCTGGTCGTGGATTCGATCCCCACTCGACGAGATGGAATATTTACTTACATTTATATTCATTTTCTTCGCTCTGGTGTCGAGACAAAGCGCGGCGTTGAGTTCTGCCACTCAACACGCAATGCCTCCAGAACTCGGCAGAAAGTGGGGAACGGAGTGTCTTGACACTGGGTTCCCTCTGCCTACCCTGCTGTGAGCGGGATACAGCGTGAAGCTGATTTATTTTATTTATTTATTTATTTAAGCATATCATGTAAACACAAATTATAAATAAATATGAACTAAACCAAATAAAACGACACCCATCTAAATTCCCAAACAACCGAAACACAATAAAAGCAATTGTTAAATTTCAAACTGCAGCACACTTTATCATTGAGCGGCGCGGTCATCGAACCCGAGTCAAGTTCAAGAGTAGAAAGGGACGACTGTTTATTTTTAGGGCACTAAACATACTTAACTCTAACACATGGTGCAATGTTTCCTGTTATTTTATTAGCGATGCCAATGGCTGTCTCAGCGCAAAATGTGATAGAAATACTAACTAAGTACCTACATCTAAGACCGAATATTTATAGTCAAACGGTAACAGATGGTTCAACATGTGGTAAAACATAAACACGTCTCCACAGAAAGACGTGGTCTACTTATTAGTTGAACTTTTATATGTTGAATCGTAAAATGCGATACGATATCTGCATATTATTTAAATAATGTACTTTAAAATACACTTGGAAAGATACTATATTCGAGTTTAACTTTCAAAAGGAACTGGAAGTTTTTTAACTCTTCCCAGTGTATACGTAAGCCAAGTTATGAGTGATGAAACTTATCGTTTTTAGTTCCAGTTTTTAAGAATTTCTTGCTTTTTGTGAGAGATAATCTAGTGTTCAATTTCTACTTTCTTTACAAATAATGTATGCTAATTAGCGGAACCAAAACTGAATATAATTAAATGTAGTTTGATATAATAATTATATCAACTGACAGACAAATGCCACCTCAGTATACCCGTGACCACGAACTACTGCAAAGTGTTAGAAGCGTTGGGTTTACAAAAATTTATAATTTTAAATATCCGGTTAAAATAGTTTAATTTAAAATAAATTAAATGTTATTTAAATACATGTAAACATTTAATAACATTATTATAACTTAATAAACAAGCCTTTATAAATATTTACCACACATTTACAAATCATCGTACATAGAGATTAACAAAATAAATATAATAATTTAGAGAGAAATGCTTTCTAATTGAAAGCGCAATAGACCCCGCTCCACCATTGTTAGCTCACATTGTGCGACCACCTGCCTCATTAATAGAACCAATCGGCGTCCACAAAGACCTCTCACAAACTTACTCAGATTTTATAAAGTTGACAGACTCAGCTGCTGCTACTTTGTGGAGACGGTAAATAGTTGAATATTCAACGGAAATACTAAAAATAGCTATTTTTTCAGTTAGTTTTAGGAAGAGTCTAGTATTAAGACACTCCGTTAGCTACTTTGCTCTGAATTCTGGGAGCATTGCGTGTTAAGATAAAATGAAAATATTTAATATTTAATTTCTTCGAAGCGGCACGAGGTGTGATTGTAAAACCGACTGGTTGTGGGTTCGAGGAGATGAAATATTCACCTAAATTTATATTTCCATTTCTTCGCTCTGGTGTCGAGGTTAAGCACGGCGTTGAGCTCTGCCACTCAGAACAGACAGACAGGGAACGGAGTGTTTTAACACTAGGTTCCCTCTGCCTACCCTCCTGTGTGCGGGATGCAGCGTGAAGCTGATTTTTTTTTATTTAATTTCTTCTAATGGGAATCCAACCCACAACACACTTGCACCCCTGCGCCACGACTGGCCTCTTAATAAATAGGTACATATATTAACAGTCTAAAATGAAATATAAATAGATAATATTAACTAACCAAAATATATGGTAAACTGTTTTCACAAATGAAACTGTAACTAGCTCGCCGCAAAACTTTTATGAATACATTGTGCATCAAATTACATTTTAAACTATGAAGCAAATTCGTTGTGTTTAAATCTAAATTGCTAGCATTATACAAACAATAAAATAAATCGTTCAACCAAAGATGTTGAATACAGAAACAGTACGTCACATGCCACCTGGCCTTAAAAGTGAAGTGAAGTGGTGTTCAGGGAGGTCTTCGTAAAATGGTTGTGAGGTGCATTACACTTGTATAGCACCTCGTGATGCTGACTGGCCCATTTCTTACGACCCATTGACTCTTTCCTATTCATCGGTGCATTCCCAAATGAGAGGGTTTTGTCGTTAAGTGTGTCAGTACGTGAAATGTAAACTCAGTGAAATATATGCCTACTAGCGTATATAAAATTTCTTTGTAAAAAGGAGATGGAATATGAAAAAGTGTAAAATGGCTTCCAAGTTTAGACGTAGAGTGTGGATTGTCTAGTTGTTCAATTAAGGTTGATGCAGATTTTAAATATGCTTATATATTTCTTAGTAAGTTTAATAATATAACTTTTTTTTCATTAATATTTTATTTTACAATTTAGAAAATTACTTACCAATGAAGGAATTACCTATATCCGTATGATATACAAAAAAAATCTAAAATAAGAACCCATACAAAGTAATTTAAAATTTAATCATCATTTTGATGGTAGAAAGATGGATTACCTTTGCAAATTGTTCTATTCAACTATAATATTTTACTTTACACAATAGGGAAACATTACAGCGAAGTTGCCACAAACGACGTCCCAACGTTACAACCCCGCATCGGGCTTATTATGAGCTTCCTTTTAATCCGGATTTAAAAACTGCATCACAATGGGCTAGACACACTCGTAGCCGTCTCACAAAAAAGTCTTCCTTTGCTATCCATAGAGTATTACAACAAATATTTTCATTACAGTTCCAATATTTGCGTAGTCCTAGGCAACAAGGGCCGTTTAACAGTATTATTTATCAACTGTCATAATATTACTGGGTGCACCTTGTATCTGGTTTAAATACAGGAGGCATCGTGAGGCACAATCGATCACACGCCGTTCAATTTCTGTTTACAACGAAAAGCAATATCATTCAAAACTGTTAACAGAATACCTTTTATACTTGCGACCAATTTGAGAACGTTATGAGAACGTTCTCGTGAATACGCACAAAGGATATGTCTGATGTAGTATGGCGTCACACGTACATATAATATATATATATGAATTTTGCATTATTTGTATAGTTCAAAGTTTCAAACACTGTAATTTTATCTTTTACTAAACAATTAAAAATAAAAATTAAATTAAATCAGCTTTACGCTGTATGTAGAGTTAAGACACTCGGTTTCAAAGTTTCCGCCGAATTCTGGAGGCATTCCGTGCTGAGGTGTGGAACTCAATACCGCAATGAACAATTACTACAAAATAATTTGAATTAAATATAACTTTAGACGTCGCAAATCGATGCGGGATCAGTAATCTGATATGTTTGATGTAATAAAACAAAAGGCAGACACACTCATCTCAACGAAGACGATATATTATAGCACCGCCATAAAGTTGTCCCTCTCCCGCGAGGCGGCGCCATGCTGCCCCCCCTCCCCCCTCCGCAGGACGCACGCACGTGCGTGTCATGCCGCATAGGCAAGTCATTCGAGACCATGGACTTTCTAACTAACTCTACTTTTAAGTATAGTCGAGGCTTGTATCTATTGTTCAAATTTGCTATCACTACTTCAACTTAACCTTACTTAATTATATAGAAAAGGTAACTTAACTTCATATAGAAAACGATAGATTAATGTTTTTTTTAATATAATAAACGAGAAAAAAGTCTAATATCGATGTTAATGTATTAAATGTGTATTGTAACTACATAAACTGAAAAGTACTAAGTAATTTAGTACTTTATACGCACTTATAGACAAAACGATGTAAGAACTTCCAATAAGCTTATTATCAAGTTCTAACGAAATGTTTTAATAAATTGCTGCAGAAATGTCCAATCATAAACAACATAGCGTCACAGCGGTATTATGCACCCTAACCACATAACAGTACCCTTGGGTATTGGTTCCTGACGAATGACCCAATAAATACCCATAAGGCAAAACGTGACACGTACAAAACATTCCAGGATATAAAAGCATTATCCTGTTAAGTAATTTATTTCTTCTTCAGGTAGTAAGTGAACGGTTATTTTATGGGCCCACTTAAACGTTCTATAATCCTAGCAGTTAAAGCATAAAAGAGGGTGTTCAAAACCATAATGCAACATCATAAACTGTTTGAAATTGAACCTTCAGTGGCGGCACCTGTTTAAACCTGGACAGTCAATAAAACTTGTTTTAGAACCATGTTTTTGATTTTTTAAATTTATAATACTAGTTGGATTACACTTTCTTTGTTAATAAAAACTCGATGCTATAAATTGTCTTTTGTAAACTCGATATCAAATTTTGTACTCATTAATGTAAGATATCAGGAACAAATTATTCGAAAATTCCTCGTTGGGATTTTTTTAATAAGAGCAAATCACTATGGGGAAAGGAAGTAAGTGGTGACTAACCTATAGCATTCTTGCTCCCTAATGAGTCATACAGAGCGAGAGAAATTTTGCTCAGCATCCAGTATGAGGTCGATAGTTGTCGCCCGACCCACACTAGTAAAACCGGTCGAAACAATAAATATATTACACAATATACACACATATAGAACAATAAATGATTAGATGCACTTTACAAAATATCAGATTTTGCATTGCATTTGAATTTCGTTACACTTCCATTCCTTTGTGGAACTTTGAGACAATTTATTACATTTTCGTATATATTGAACGTGCATCGCGATTCAAGTTTCACAATTTTGTATACAATTTACTCAAATTGAACCAATCCCCTGGTGGTATACTTTGTGAATAATAACTGTATCAGTTGTCGACGGGCGCAAAGTGCAGCAACATTACCCGCAAATTAGGTTAGTTAGATTGCAACCGCTATCTCCTAAGCCGTGGCCGTAATATTATTATACACTTATTATCTAGACGAGTTCACTAGTGGAAGTCTAGAAACCGCGATGTCAAGTCATAAAAAAAACATAATAATAAATATTGTTGACGATAAAACTTCTTACATAATCATCAATTATTTTTTGTATAATAACGAAAATTTCATGATAATTCTAATACGCATAGTAACCTCATAAGGCAATTTATATTATAACGAAGTTCAAATATATTTAACGAAAGTACCTGTTTAAATTATTAAAATTTAATTTAGTATAGCTTAAGTATAGTATACATACGTACTATGTAATAACTTATCACTTAGTATTCATATAAGCAAAATCCATATAGAATCTTTAAGGCAGCTTGTGAATTTTTAAATATTAATTAATTTCCACACACTTCTAAAACTATGGCACTACATTATTCATCAAAAATATAATTATTAATAGCGGCTTATACTTCAACATTAACATATGAGTCAACTAAACCCTAACAGTTGAACTTATTATAATACTAGCCTGCACACGGCTTCGCCCGTTTATTGTTATAACATACAAAATCTTTACATAAATTGTAGCCTATGCTTTATTCTGATGTATAAGCTATATTACTGTAAATTTTCACCCAAATCCGTTCAGTAGATTTTGCGTGAAAGCGGAACAAACATCCATCTTCACAAACTTTCACATTTATGATATTAAGTAAGATTAGCGGAGCTATGAATCGTTTATTAAGATCAAGGCGTCAAGCAAATACACATAATATGGTAATCATATTTGATATAAATAACCCCAAAAATCCAAAAAATGTTTATATATAAACAAATAATATGTATGGAAATAACGATGTAATAAAGGGAAGCTTTATATCTCGGATTTCCATATAGACCTTTGATCGCGCCTATATTAAACCACATTATGCGGTCAGTGCGAGCCCTCTGGTTCGAATTGGTAGATCACATTACGAGTGAAGTGTTGACACGAACACTGCGAGTGTCCGAACATCAAATAGAAACTATATTGGAGTAATTACCATGCTTGATCATCTCTACTTACTTCATTTCGGCATATTGACTTTCAATTGTAATTAATTTAACTAATTAAATCTTAATTGTCACTTTACACTCGTATGTACTAACTTGAATGAAATTTATTTATTTATTTATAAATACTTTATTGCACATAATTACAAAAAAAATGTACAAAAGGCGAGCTTAACGCTAAAGAGCATTCTCTACCAGCCAAGCTTGTACTGAAATTGTACGAAAATTAAATTAAAATGTTAAATTTAACTGTTTGAATTAATGTTAGATCGAATATTTTTTTTAATTTGATATAGATGCATTAATATTTTATAGCAACGGCAAACAATGCAACTCCGGATACAATGGACGGATATGCGTCCGACAATATCGTCTAGACCAATAACGTCAGTCATTCCAATTGAGAGTTCTTTAATTGACATCAACAGATTATTTCTTTGGTAAGTGGTCTGTAATGAATACACGATTGTGATGACGAAGACATTAAATGTTTGTAATAAAATATTTTAATAATATAGTAGTTAAAAGGTGAATAATATATGTAAAGATTTCGAAAAACGCTTTCTGGGAAGGAAATAGACTTAATTTGATCTACCTAAAATCGAAACGAACCGAAATTGTGACTCAGCGAGTAGTTTATATATTTTTAAAGCTCACAGTGTAAAAATAAAAGCTTTTGTACTATATTATTAACATTTATATTGCTCTACTTTTTTCCTTCTAAGAGTCAAACATAGAATATAAACCAATCTTTAATCTTCTTATGATTAAATAAATACAAGCAAATATTTACTTCTAGAGACCAAGAGAGAAACGATCGAAACGCACACCAACTGAGGTTAGATAAAGTTTCATCCACTACGTTAAACATCGCATTGGTAATCCGGGCGTAACATGGCAAAACACAGAACAAACTGCTTCGCTTTGTGCACTAATGAGAGCCACGTGGCTGTCCCCCGCAATGCAGACTGCACAATAAAACAATAGCTCCATAGTTGTGCAGTCCTTTATTCTTGTAGGATAAACTATCGCGTCACACAGCTCTGGTGTACCGCTAGGCGTTATTTTACCGGCGTTATTGTTTATATTTTACGATTACAAATCACTTAAGTTATCATAAAATTCAATATTGGTAATAAAATATCAGATTTATTATTTATTTTATGGTGTGTATAAGAATAATTTTATTTTTCATTTTTATATTTTGACTCTATGTACTGAGCTTAAAAAGTTCTTGCGGAATCGTGATTTAAGCTCAACGAAATAAAGTAAAAAATACATGGAGCATTGATATAACTCACAATACTTATATAAATCGACTCTATTGTGTTGTGAGTATGACAACAATCGATAACCTAAAAAGCTCTACTTGATAAACTTTATCAATAAAAAAAGAAATAAGAATTTTATGAATGAAATAACATATACTTTCTTATAAGAATATTAGACAATGCTTGATAGTGATCCAAATATTATAGTAATAGTTTGTTATTTTAACAATGATAGAGTCCTGACATCTTATTTAGTGCAATCAAAACAAAACTTGAAATTCGACGACATAAACACATCCAACCAGACCAGCTCCCGTGATCTCAATGTGATCAAACAAAACAAAATAAACAACCTTTTCTTGATGCAAGCTAGTGTTGTGCCAGTCATAACCTCGTTAGTTATCTGACAGCGTGTTGACTGTCATACTAACCTAATTGCGCGAAGACCTTGGGCCGGACGTTCTCCTGCCAGGCGGCGGCGGCGGCGGCGAGGAGGGCCGCGAAGAGGGCACAGCGGAGCACGATCATCGCACTATTCACAAGTCATCACTTGGGGAGCACTCGCGGCGGTGGTACGGGCGGGGCGCGCGGCGGCCGGCGGCGGACTGACGGCGGAGGCAGGGGCTCGGGGCGCGCCTGCGCTGCCGGCGCCCCGCGGTCTCGCATGCGTCGGGCTGCGGAACAGCACGTGACGCAGCCCCCCAACGCACCCTCGCCCCTATCGCGACCCTGTCGTCATAATCATGTTAAAGAAATGCATGTGCTAATGAATGCTAAACCTGCAATTATACTGTATGGTAGATACGAAAAAGTAGAGAGTGGAGAGCCCGCCTGCTAAGCTATTTTTTTTTGGGGCACATCAAAAATTCATTAATAGCTTAGTAGGTCGTGATTATTATTGGGGCAAGAAGGGTATCCAGCTCTCAAAAGTTCACCCTCCATAGTTGGTTATTTTAATAAATTAACTAACTTTACTAAAAAAAAACCTTAATAACTTAACTGTACATTCAATTCTTTGTAAAATTCTGTAAAACTATCAAAAGCATGCAAAAACTTTATGAAAACTTACTTTTTGAATGTATAACTTAAGGCTAACACGGTCAAAGACAAATTTAAAGTAAACATTTAATCATGTTACATCATATGAAGCTCTAACGATATTATAAAAACAGGGTGAAGTATTATAATTACTATAATCATATCAATAATGAATTTATAAGGATGCATGTCACTAGCAACGGTCATTAGGCAGAGATTAGTGGATCCAAGCGTATAAAATATTAAAAGTAAATATGTTTTTTTTTCATATATCAATACATTTTACCCGCAACATTCCCCACGAACATTATTTATACAAACAGCAAAGGGTAAAAAATACTTTTTCTAATTACTCACTTTGTAAAATTAATCAATCGTTACTAAATAAATGCGCAACGAAAGCGATAGCAGCGTACGAAAATATAATTTATTAACACAAAGTTCCAACTCTCGCGGTACGCAAAAGAGGAGTGGAACTTTATCGAAATAAAAAACTTTGTTCAGCAGTAGCAGGGGTCCTTTTGGGTAGCTTTTTCATTATTATTAATATGGTAAAGTTGTTCAAAAGACTAGAACGATGGTGGCATGACCCGTTCGGTGTTAGTGTATCATAGAGTTGCATTATAGTAGAGCCGTGTGAAAATCAATAAAATAAACATTTATTGAGGAGGAGTGGGAAGCCCTCTGGGCCTGTATAGGTTAGAAGGAATTAGCCCTCTCTAATAAACTTAAAGCATTACAACCATTAATTACATGCAAATACGTGCAATTAAAAACATGCATAATTAATTTTAAAAACATAATTTTTATAACCATTTTGAAAGTAAGAAAATGCATAAATTTTATATATAATGCATAAATTAAATCAAAACTCAAAGTTATAGTAAAATCTAAATAAAAAGCTCGCAAAATTAAAATTCCCTCGATCAGTATTCAAGTTTAAAGTTTCCAGAGGAATCAGTTCTTTCACGTTTTACCTTCACTAGAGAGCTAATAGGCCAATAAAAAGTTAAGAAAATCTTCGTCTAACAGAAATTTAATCAATTTTTTCAGTCTTACGATACCCAATGTTTAGTTATTCCGATAAAAGTGTGAAATAAATTGTAATTGATATTATATATTTTTATATTTTGCTGAAATTTTCAATTTATGTTTGTTTTAACTAAAGTTAATAATTTTGCTTAGATTTAATATAGGTCCACCAACCTCTGAATTTATTATATCTTAGAAATGAAAATAGTTGGAGTAAATTTGGTTTTTGTCAATATTAAATTTTTTACGAACACACACAAATTCAACCGAATTTGTGTGTGTGTGTGTTCGTAAAACATAGAGTAATAGAGCGATCGTTTGTAGATAAGCATATTATTTAAGTTGAAATATTATTCTTATGTGAAGCCAGTCGTGGCGCAGGGGCACAAGCACGTGACTGTAAACGCGACAGGTTGTTGGTTCGATTCCCACTCGAGGAGACGTGATATTAATATTTTCATTTTCCTCGCTCTAGTACCGAGACAAAGAGCGTGGCGTTGAGTTCCGCCGTGGGAAAAGGATTGCCTACACATTAAATTCCCCCTGCCTATCCTGCTATCTAAGTGAAGCTAAATAAAATGTTATTCTTAGAGAAGCTTTAAGCTCTCGAAGCTGCAATTTTCTATTTCAATAATTTAAACTCACTTCAAACATATCTCAAAGTACAATTAACTTGGAACCTGAAGCACCCGAAGAGAGTGGATGGAGATGGAACTCCACTTCTGATACAGAAACAAACTTGGTAATTTTATGCCTTATTTTAAATTTCATACATATTTCGCAAGTGAGTGTTCTCGCAAAGGCTTAGGCAAAGCGTCTTAGTATCATTGTGCAATTTACATTTGTGAACGTAGGTATAGCTAAGTTTTTAAGCAAATTCTGCTTTAGTACCTACTTAAGTAGGCTACATAGAAAGGTGCTTATTTAGCATATGATTTATAAACAAGTTTCCACTTTAATATTATATTGTTGAGAAGTAAATATTTTAACGATTGTACGATCTTCTTGGTAGAGCAATGTCAAAGAAGAGCGATAATGGTAAGAATAATGAAAATATTAGGAGAGATTTTAGAGAGAGAGCCTAAGGAGAGAAAGAACTTATAGAGATCTTAGAGTTATTTACAAGCTAATTGTGATATCAGAAATGGCATAGGACATCTCCGTCCACAACAATTCGCTTTTAAGACACTCTAAGATCTCTTTTACTTCTTTCTAAAATCTTAAAAAGGTTAAAATATTTGATTCCTAACAATATGATAGGCGTGTTTGTATACAATCGAACATATTTTTAAACATAAACTCCCTGTTTGAACAGTATAAATTTTTAAACTGCTCGGTTTTTTTACTGGAATAGCTAGACAATACCGTAGTTTCTAGCAATTGACGAGACACATTAATTGAGGGAATAAATTATAAATAACAAGCCTGCTGCCCCTAATAAAGTACGTTCCCCTCGCGTGCATTCGGTTAAATAGATTGTGAAAGTTATATACTTTGAATACAAATCTTAATTTCGAAAGTAAACCAAAAAAGGAATTACATAAATGAGCTTTTTTATATGTAATCAGTACCTTTTGCTGGTTGGTCATGCGTGATACCAGAAATGTGTTGCAATCTTTTAAATTAAAACAGATGAATACTAGGGGAACCGATACTGTTTGTATTGCTTTGTAATGGAAAAAATATATAGAAAATTGGGAAAATTGAGATATCATAACAGTTAAATATAATATGAAAATTAAAATTATAAACTAATACCAGTCGTGGCGTAGGGACACAAGCGTGTGACTGTGAACGCGACAAGTTGTAATTTCGATTTTCATTCGGTTAAATGAAATATTTAATGTTTGACAAGGCAAAGCACGGCGTTGAGTTCCGTCACTAAACACGTAATGAATCCAAGATACGGCGGAAAATACGGAATAGAGTGTCTTAACAGCTAAGTTCCCTCTGCCTATCCTTCTGTGTGCGTGAAGCGGTAAAAAAAAAATTATTCATAACTTATTACAATAAATTTATACTTCATTACTTTAGTTTAAAAGAATTCAAGGAAGCGAAAGAAAATCCACTTTTTGTCACCTTAAATAAATGGTCAAAGAAAAAAGATCAGTATTCCTGAGGCTGCAATATCAAAAAAGCTCGACACGTGCTAAACGCGCCACGGACAGTGTCTGAGGAAAACTTGAGAAAATAAAACTGGTTATATTTTAAAATATTTACTGAAATTTGTGATACATCTAAAATGTACTGAAGTGTTGAATCTTTAATTATAATGATTTTCATAATCACTTTTCTATTTATTAGTTATAATAAAAAAACTCATAAAGTACAAAAAAGCTTCAAATATTGTTTTGTCAAAATATGTTGTTAATAAAGTACATTTATCACAGAAACATCTTTTTTACTACATATTCTTTTTTTTTTCTTTTGTTTTCAGCTTCACGCTCTATCCCGCACACAGCAGGGTACGCAGAATAGTTAAGACACTAGTAGTAGTAAGACGCTAGTGTTAAGACACTCCGTTCCCCACTTTCTGCCGAATTCTGAAGGCATTGGGTGTTGAGTGGCAGAACTCAACGCCGCGCTTTGCCTCTACACCAGAGCAAAGAAATGGAAATATAAATTTAAGTAAATATTTCATTTCCTCGAGTGGAGATCGAACCCACAACCAGTCGGTTTTACAGTCACACTTTGTGCCCCTGTGCCACGACTGGCCTCTGGCCTCTTTTTCTTTGAATAAAAAATATCTCATACATTTACTACATGATTTTTTTTAAAATCATTTAAGCGTAACGACAATTTATTAAAATAAAAATAATACATAAAAAAAACAACTTATTTCTACGTATACAAAATTCAAAGAGATCCAAAAGAAACATAATATTGTAGTAAGGCAAACCTCAAAACGAATATTAAAAGGAACTTCATTGCTTATTTTATAGCGTAGCCCTTGAGATTTGAACATGTACCATTACGAAACCGCTCCAAGGACGCGAACCGAGTTGATACATTAAAAATATCCAGTCGAATGATAGAGATCGTGACATATACGACTTATGGCTGACAAATTGCTCAAACGTAGGGCACATTTATGCTAACATAATGTGTAACAGGCGGATTTGTTGGATTTCTTTTCGAAAATATGAATGCAGGAGAATTTGTCATCCATGGAGAGAAATCTTTCTTTTTTGTTGTTTTTTAGCAGCAGGTTAGGGGCAGGGAATTTGGGAACCTAATGTTAAGACATTCGATTTCTATTAAGACACTTGTGTTGCCCACTTTCCGCCGATATCTGGAGACATTGCGTGTTGATCACCCCGTGTCAAACTCAATGCCGCCTTTTATGCCTTGGTACTATGTAGAATGAGGAAATGAAAATATTAAATAATTCATTTCCCCGATTGGGAATCTAATCCACAATCTGTCACGTTATTAATGGACCGTTTCCGGTTTTGCGCCACACCTTTCCTAAAGCAAAATCTAGTATACATTAATGGAAATGTCCTGCAATTGAAATTCCTATCTAAATATACGAGTTAATTAGATAACCCCACACTTTTCGATCCCCACAAATTTAAAAACATCAACATCATCAAATATTCTATTATATTCTATGCGAAAAGAATGGGGACGACACAAAGAGTTAATGTGACAGCACAAAGGCTACGGTTTACGTTTCACCGTACAACGTAGCACTTCTTGATTTGTGGCGAAGCGTCTAGGACTGATGCTTTTCACAATAATACAAGAACACTCGACACATTTTTACAACGAACGAACGCGGGACTTGGAAACTGGAATAGTAAAGAATATCATCAACACGAACGTGGAACGTCCCATTTCTGAACAAAAATTTTGAAAAAAATGCACCTAAACGTGAAATGAGTCAAGTGAAACACGCTTTAACAATGATGTATTTAGATACAATCGTGTGCTATAATTGGGTTAGTTTTAATGTACATGGCTGTTTTTTTTATTCTTTTTTTTTGAGACAGTTATGTTAATTAGAATAAAGTAATTTATACACATAAAAAATCGCAAGAGGTCAGCTGTGGCGCAGAGCACAACGTGTGACTGTAAAATCGACTGGTTGTGGGTTTACCTACTTGAGGAGATGTGATATTTATTTAAAGTTATATTTCCATTTCTTCGCTCTGGTGTCGCGGCAAAGCGCGGCGTTGAGTTCTGCCACTCAACACGCAATGCCTCCAGAATTCGGCCGAAAATGGGGAACGAAGAGTCTTAACACTAGGTTCCCTCTGCCTACCCTGCTGTACGCGGGATACAGCGTGAAGCTGATTTGTTTATTTATAAAATCGCATCGGTGTCTGTGGAAGTCACGTCCTCTGTAGAAAACATGGAAATTATACTAAAATAAATGTTATTGGTGGCATTTAATAACGTAATAAAACCAAAAACGTTTGCTCTATTGCATTTTGACAAGCTTCCCTTAACATTTAGTGTTTGTTTTATTTCGATTAATTTATAAATAAAGAAGTTATACCGTTTTAAATAATGTTTTCGGCAAAATTGCTATAAATAACTGTTAGTTGCCTGAAACTTTGATTTTTAAATTGAAATTATTTTTAGAAAATGAAAATAATGTGGATTAGTAAATTAATAAGCCGCGAGCAGGTATAAAGGCTAGTGTATAAATAAAATTATAAATCTATTCTCTACAGCATTTATTCGTTGCAAGTTGAATTTAAAACCGGCCAAATTTTAAATTTCAAATATAAATGTTTTTCATTTTTTGATTTGAATGTTTATGATGATGATATTTTTATATACTCATATTTTAAATATTTTTGCCACCTTATTTTACCTAGCTAAGTTAAATAATGTGCGATCTTGCATTTCGACACAACACCCAATTATCATATCAACCTAAAATGGAGAACAGAGTGATCTATTTATTAGTTTCTCTCTGCCTAACCCGCAAAATTCCGAGATTGCGTGAAGAATTACATAATTTTACTCTACTTTAACCCCGAATGCGAGATATTACGCGATGACGACGGCGTCGACGCCGCACATGCCTAAAGATTTGTTTGCTAACTAAACCAGAAAGTTTCACTATTTATAAAATCAAATCAAATCAGCTTCACAAATCTGTTTCCCGCAAACAACAGGGTAGGCAGAGGGAACCTAGTGTTGAGACACTCCGTTACCCATTTTCTACCGAATTTTGTAGGCATTGCGTGTTGAGTGGCGGAACCCAACGCCGCGCTTTTCCCCAACACCAGAGCGTATAAATGGAAATATAAATTTAAATAAATATTTCATCATCGGGAGTGGGTTCGAACTCACAATCAATTGATTTTGCAGTCGCACTTTGTGCCTGTACACCACTACTGGACTCACTTCACTATTTATGTTCTCATTATTATTAAAACATAATATGTAAATTAACGGCACGAAGTGTGACTGTAAAACCGACTGGTTGTGGGTTCGATCCCCACTCGAAGAGATGAAATATTTATTTAAATTTATATTTCCATTTCTTCGCTCTGGTGTCGGGGCAAAGCGCGGCGTTGAGTTCTGCCACTCAACACGCAACGGCTCCAGAATTCGACAGAAAGTAGGGAATGGAGTATCTTAACACTAGGTTCCCTCTGCCTACTTTGCAGTGTGCGGGATACTGCGTGAAGCTGTAAATTATAAATAAAATCAATATGAAAAAATGATGAACAATTCAAATTATATGTACAATATAGCATGAGAGTAACCACAATACAAATAGAACCTGCAGCACCGTGCGTGGAACTTTTGGTCTACAATTAATTGCGTATGGTCCACATAATACGACCGACTCATTTGGTCCTCTGTTTATATTATAAAATAAACTTTTTAAGTGAGTTATATAGGAAAAAATAAGGCTTGAATCCTTTTATCCTTAGCGTACAACTATAAACGCGACAGGTCGTGAGTTCGATTCCCTCTCGAGGAAATGTTATTTTTTATGTTTTCATATCTTCACGAGACAAAAGCGTTGAGTTACGCCACTTATCACGCAATGCCTCCGGAATTCGGCGGAACGTGGCGAGCGAAGTGTTTTAACACTAGACTCTCTCTAACTCTCCCACATGCGGGATACAGCGAGATAGTGAAAGGAGGAGAAAAACAGGCTTGAATCAGTTTTTATATGCTCTTTTAAATATTTAACAACACTTTATCAAAGTAAAGCGTAGATAAGTTAAACTAGCAGAGCGAGCAGATATAAATACTAAACAAATTCATTTCCTCGAGAAAGAATCGAACCCGCAACCGTTGCTTTTACAGTCAATAACTGACCGAATCTCCAACTCTTGTCTTGAATGAGATTTATTTTAACAGAAAATTTGGCGTAATTACGAACAAGGAATTTCAGAATATTGCATATGTATGTATATATAATTAAATTCTAGTTATAAGCTCGATAATAATGTTCTATAATTTATACCTACATTAACTGTATAGCGTAATAATTACTAGGCAATACCTTAGAGGCCAAGCAATATGAGTTATATGTGATTGTGCATATCAAATTCTTATAATATCATTACTTACATATATCTCCTTTAAATATAGTTTAAGGAATTTGCGCTAAATAAACAATATAAATAATCAAAATGGATTCTATATTTTGTATAAATTAGTAAATATTAATCGATCGGCGGCGGCGCTTAGTACCGTCTAAGCGACGGTACTAAACGCCGCCGCCGATAACGAACACGTAATGTCTCCAGTATACGACGGAAAGTGGGGAACGGAAGTGTCTTAAAGGAAACAGTGTGTCTTACCACCAGTCCAGGTTACCTCTGCGTACCTTGCTTTTTGCAGAAAAAGAAAAGAAAAATATATTAATAAGCAACGCTTACTATTCGATTCGAAAATTTAACTTACATACAAGAATTATTATAATATAATATATATTTAACTTTTTTGTAAAAAAAAAGTTATGAGATCTTAAAAAATGTAAATATTAAAGAAATGAAACATTTAATACAATTGTGCTACTTTGATCCGATATATTATTCGTAATTCACAAATTCGTCTCAAAATGAAAAGTTAAGAATCTTATTCTCAAGTTATACGGTCGGTCAAAAACCTTTTGACGGCTACATCGACGGCGTACCTAAAAAGCTAAAAATTAGGATTTCTTCAATAGAATGCCAGACGAAATCTGTCAGCTATAAATTATATTCAATCAATTGAAATCTATACAAAATAGCCTCTTTTTTGCTTTTTCAAGCAATCTATTATAACTTAAATAAGAATTATTTACATTTCATTCAGTTAGACAAAGAGACTACTATGGGAACCTTTGGGAATTGGTATCTTTTAAAATCAATGTACGAGTAAGTACGTATATTGATAAATTGATATTCTCGTAAATTATCAGATTTTTACTTTTCTATTAACATAACATAATATTTAGATACTAATACACGACAATGCTATATTACCTATAAACTATAACTAGCTTCACGCTTTATCCCTAGCGGGATACTCAGAGAGAACGGAGCGCCAAACGCTACGGTCTCTACATACCTCTTTCGCCTCGTCCACTGTCATCAACCTCTTCATACATGCCCTCCGGGGGATCCTCATGCTTTTTACGTGACCTTCCTCCAGTATCTTTGATACTGTGTTTTCGAAACTCAACCGAGGTCTCCCTCTATCTCTCTTACCGCTCAATTTTCCATCATAAATCTTTTTTCCCATTCTTTCATCACTCATTCGTACGACGTGCCCAAAAGATTATTAAAATTATATTATATTTAAATACTTATGCAAAAAATATTTTTCTCTTTAGCTCCTTAGCTGCTGGAGCCCCTTGAATTAAAAAAAAATATATTTAATATGGATATAAATTTAAAATAAAATAAATCAGCTTCACGCTGTATCCCGCACGCAGCAGAGTAGGCAGAGGGAACCTAGTGTTAAGACACTCCGTTCCCCACTTTCTGCCGAATTCTGGAGGCATTGCGTGTTGAGTGGCAGAACTCAACGCCGCGCTTAGCCTCGACACCAGAGCGAAGAAATGGAAATATAAATTTAAGTAAATATTTCATCTCCTCGAGTGAGGATCGAACCCACAGCCAGTCGGTTTTACAGTCACACTTCGTGCCGCTGCGCCACGACTGGCGTCAAACAAATATAAATATAAATTTAGTATTTAATATATGCCACTCGTGACGCAAGGGCACAAAGCGTGACTGGTTGTGAGTTCGATCCCCATTCGAGGAAATGAAATTTGTACTTAAATTTATATTTTCATTTCTTCGCTGTGGTATCGAAGCAAACCGCGGCGTTAAGTGCCTCCACTCAACACGCAATGCTTCTAGAATTCGGTGGAAATAGGGAAATGGAATGTCTTAACACTAGGTTCCCTCTGCCTATCCTGTGCGGGATACCGTGTGAAAATGAAAAAAAGATGAAAAAATATTATACAATCAATAAGCCAGCATGCAAGTAAATTAATGTCTATTTTATATTAAAGAACAGATATTTTATGAAAGTATGATCTTTTGGTACGATCCTACAAAACCTAATTAGGTAAACGTAGTATTTAAATGTTTTTTTTTTTTATCACAAAATTTTCTTAAATTAATCTTCCATCAATAAATGTCATTCATATTATTTTAAATATAATTTAGTGAGTACTTTAACTGGGTCTCTTTTTGACATGCATTCTTCTATTATATAATATTATCTATTTTTTTTCCTGTACAATCTTCTACGTGATATCTCCATACAACGTGACAATGACGAAGTGATTAGTATTGAACTAGCACGCTTCAAACTTCATAAATTAAGAACAGAACAGAATAGAATTACGGAAAAAAAAGTAAGCTACATTTTTAAATTGTAAATAAAAATCACACGAGTAAGTAAACAAAGCCGTATTATCACAAATGTCGTTAATGTAGCATTACGAAAATTTTAAATATAATTTAAAACGAAAATTTCAAATATAATTTAGCCAGCATTTTAACTGGATTTCTTTTTGACATGCATTCTTCTATTGTATAATATTATCTCTTTTTTTTGCTGTACAATCTTCTCCGTGATATCTCCATACAACGTGACATTGACGAAGTGATTAGTGCTGAACTAGCACCCTCAAAGTTTATAAATTAAGAACAAAACATAATATAATTATTACGGAAAAAAAGTAAACTACATTTTTAAATTGTAAATAGAAGTCACACGAGTAAGTAAACAAAGCCGTATTATCACAAATGTCGTTAATGTAGCATTATCTCAGTTCGCGATTAGTTTAAACGCCAGTTTAAGCCGCAAAAGGCTTTGCCGACTATTTACTATGCAAATTGGAACTTAGATTTACTTATTCTTCATACTAATTTTAGTAACATTAAGAGATTTAGAGAGAGATTATAATATATATTTCGGCAGAAATAGAAAACCTAATAAACACACTTATTTAGAAAACGTATAAAAATTTGGAGGCCAGTCGTGGCGCAGCGGCACGAAGTGTGACTGTAAAACCGACTGGTTGTGGTTTCGATCCCCACTTGAGGAGATGAATTATTTACTTAAATTTATATTTCCATTTCTTTGCTCTGGTGTCGAGGTTAAGTGCGGCGTTGAGTTCTGCCACTTAACACGCAATGCCTCAAGAATTCGGCAGAAAGTGGGGAACGTGTCTTAACACTAGGTTAACTCTACCTACCCTCCTGTGTGCGGGATACAGCGTGAAGCTGATTTGTATAAAAATTTGAACGTAGCGGGACTCGAACCCGCGCCTCCTGGAAACCGACCTGATCGGTTCGAGTCCCGCTACGGTTAAATTTTTATACGTTTTCTAAATAAGTATTTTTCTTTCCTAAGTGTGAATTAACACTTTAAAAATAGTTTAAAAAAACTTAATAAACAATGAAAGCGATGATTGTGGGTTCGATCCCCACAAGGGGGAAACTACACTGGTGGACGAAGCGCAGTGTTGAACAACACTACAGAGCCCGCAACGTCTCGAAGATTGAGAAGAACGTTGGAAACAAATCTAAACACTAGGTTCCCTCTCTCTGCCTCAGTATGTAAAAAAGTTGATTTTCAATTTTACTCTGAAAAATGATTTTAATCATGATTTCGCTTGCAGGATTCATTTGATTAAATTGCTATAAAAGTAACGAATGTAGACGATTCACGTAACATATAAACTACATTTGAGCTAAAGCTGTACTACGTGATATGTAACGTAGGTCGCGAATAAATAGACATGAACCCGACTGCAGATACATATGAACCGAGAAATAGCCAGGATTTATGAAAAATAACTTAGAATATATTTAAATAAATAAAAATCAGCTTCACGCTGTATCCCGCACACAGCAGGGAAGGCAGAGGGAACCTAGTGTTAAGACACTCCGTTCCCCACTTTCTGCCGAATTCTGGAGGCATTGCGTGTTGAGTGGCAGAACTTAACGCCGCGCTTGTCCTCGACACCAGAGTGAAGAAATGGAAATATAAATTTAAGTAAATATTTCATCTACTCGAGTGGGGATCGAAACCACAACCAGTCGGTTTTACAGTCACACTTCGTGCCGCTGCGCCACGACTGGCCTCTGTTATATTTAAATGTATCATAATTTTAATAATGACACGAACTAAATGTTTCTTAATTGTATCGACACTGAAATTCAAATCTTTGAGCGTATAATATTAGGGTTCCTTACCTCAAAAAGTAAAAATGGAACCCTTATAAAATAATTTTGTTATCAGATAAAATCAAACTTCTAAGTCAATTTATGCATCGATTTTGCTACATTTTCTATGAAATTTGCCGCATTATCGAATCCGTGGAACTACAGTAACGAAATTTGTCAAATGAAATTTAGAATTGATCAGTAACCAATTTACAAAACAAATAAAAAAAATATAAAAGTAAAAATTTGATGTATTTCCCATAAAATAGTCATATACAAATTTATATTAGTAGTTCATATCATACAAAATAAGTGCATGTCCACGCAAATTCAAGTTTGGTTATTTTTATAAGTAATACTTCGCCTTGTAGGTATCTCCAATCTTGAAAATAACCGATTTAAGGAAACTATTTTATATCTAATTTTGTAAACATTGTACACGATACATCAGTAAAATAAGAAATAATTTAAAATTTAACTTATTCCCTTCACTGTCACTCAACAGCGAGCGAAGACCCGCTCGAATGCAATAGATCGTGTAGAATAGTAGCTTAATAGAGCGAATGCAGCTAGTCCTGTGAAAAAGAAATGGGAGCCAATCAATCTACATTTACTATCATATGAGTATCGATCCACGTCCCTCGTATAGGAGGAGTGAAGCATCTTGATATTACGTTGGGATTATGTTTTATTTGTACGTAATAAAAAAAAACAGATTTATTCTTCTTTTTTTTACACCGCATATTAGGTAGTAATAAAACTTAAAATTTTATATATTAACTTGTGATAAAAAAAAATTATATAATTAATACAAAACTATTCAAGAGAGATTCTAATTTAAAATCAAAAACGATCACGGCATCCCCGATGAAGGCGCATGTCTCATTTTTTTTAAATATATCAGCTTTTTTCTACTACTCCAATCCGGTGTTCTAATAGAAATAACTATAACTTTCGTGTGTCGTATGTCACGTCAGATTTATTATAGAAAAAAAAAATAAGTGGCGAACGGAGTGTCTTAACACTAGGTTCCCTCTGTCTACCCTGCTGTGTGCGGGATACAGCGTGAAGCTAATTTATTATAGAAAATTAAATATTTTAGATAAATCACTTCACGCTGTATCCCGCACACAGCAGGGTAGGCGGGTAAGGAACCTAGTGCTAAGACACTCCGTTCCCCACTTTCTGCCGAATTCTGGAGGCATTGCGTGTTGAGTGGCAGAATTCAGCGCACATATGAACCGAGAAATAGCCAGGATTTATGAAAAATAACTTAGAATATATTTAAATAAATAAAAATCAGCTTCACGCTGTATCCCGCACACAGCAGGGAAGGCAGAGGGAACCTAGTGTTAAGACACTCCGTTCCCCACTTTCTGCCGAATTCTGGAGGCATTGCGTGTTGAGTGGCAGAACTCCACGCCGCGCTTTGCCTCGACACCAGAGCGAAGAAATGGAAATATAAATTTAAGTAAATATTTCATCTCCTCGAGTGGGGATCGAACCCACAACCAGTCGATTTACAGTCACACTTTGTGCCCCTGCGCCACGACTGGCCTCAATATTTTAGCATGTTATATTTTTGAACTGATTTAGATTAGTATATTAAGGATGTTAAAATGGCAATAGTTCTCGCTGATTTTATGTAAAGCTTTCACATAACCAATAAATATGTAAATATAAAGATTTTTCAAATAAAATATTCACTTTAAAACATATAGACCTGACTCACATGTTTAATGGCACAATCAAATATTCATACAAAAAAAAATACGCGAATACTCCAAGTAAAGTTGGCATAACTCCAAAAAAATGTTACGAAATTGAAACAAATCCATTAAATCCGGGTTATAACGTCAAAAGTATTTTATCGCAGTGCAGAGATCGTCAATCGAATCGTTACGGAGTATAGTTTAGAATGACTTCATCTATATACGTAGAGGGTGACTTGGGTATCTAGTGGGAAGTATGCGTCCCTAGCTTTGTATTTGTATACATTTAATTTTGTTACCCAATAAATCAATTATTCAAAATGTGTCTTTCTTATAAACTAAATTATTACAATGATCAGTGAGCTAGAACGTAATGTATTGAATTGATTTAATCACCTACAGTAGTACCCTTTTGTATATATTAGTACTCATGTAGAGAGCTCAGGGATGTTATTTTTTTTAGTAATATTTTAGAATTTCTTATTTTTTTGTTGTTATTTTTTTAGTAATATTTTAGAATTTGTTATTTTTTTGTTGTTATTTTTTTTAGTAATATTTTAGAATTTCTTATTTTTTTAGGTCACATATAAATACATAAATTAAACTTAACTATTCTACATTATTTTTATTTTAATTATTTGTTACAAAATTAATCTGGAGCGTTTGTCAGTGCACTAAGTAACAAACAATCTCAGCACAAAAACAACCAATAATTTAAATAGTAACTAATTTGGGTTCTGTGTAAATCATATCAATAATATATTCCAATCAATTATTTCCAGGAATTTTCGATATTTATTTTATATTAAATTCGATAATATAAAATATTAAAAAAAACATTTATGCGGCGTTGAGTTCTGCCACTCAACACGCAATGCCTCCAGAATCCGGCAGAAAGTGGGAACGGAGTATCTTAACACTAGGTTCCCACTCCCTACGCTGCTGTGTGCGGGATACAGCGTGAAAAAAATATTAACAACCTTTTTCCCGTACACAAATAAACATTTAAAAACGACTTTAAGATATCCAATTCTAGATTTTTAACACGAAACCAAATTTAATCCATAGAATGTTTACGATAAGATAGCTGTAACAGCTTTAAGTTATTTGAAAGGCACGAATAGTTCCCGACCGAGGGTAGGTATGAAACAGAATTGATAGCAAACCGGCATACCGCCCTGACGTCGGCTGGCGTGAAATTATCACAGCGAGTGCAACATCTCAGATTAAGTGGCGTCTATCTTACTGAATACTTACCAAGATCGATAGATGCCCCAGTTTGTTGAGTAAATAAACACGGTGCAACTTAGCTGGGTTGCGCTATTGTCATTTACGAGTTTTTAATGGCTTTTTAACTAATTGATGTCTTATTTGGTCTATTATTATATTTATCGTTCAGTAGATAGTGTAGTTTGTAAAAATTGCCTAAAACCAGAGATTCTCTACTGCAATATTGATTCTATATATATTAATAAACATGAACCACTAATGTGTATATGTAATATGTCTATTTTACTTACATATAGAATACCTAGTAATATGTAAAAGTAGATATAATTTAGCAGTGTGTATCATACTTATTTAGAAAACGTATAAAAATTTTTAACTTAGCAGGACTCGAACCCGCGCCTCCTGGAAACCGACCAGGGGCTCTGACCACTAAGCCACTACGTTCACGTTGAACGTATGGCTTAGTGGTCAAAGCGCCTGGTCGGTTTCCAGTCGGTTCAATATTTTTATACGTTTGCTAAATAAGTATTTTTCTATTATAAGTGTGGAATAACACTTTAAAAATGTAAAAAAAAAGTGTACCATTTTAGCCATTTGACTATATTTTACCTACCGCTTTGCCCGTGTGGTCTAATGAAAATCAATGTTCCTATCTGCTGTTATCAAGTATAGTGGGTTACATCGAAATGATGTAATTATTGGATGCGATGACTAAATAGGTACCCAATATACCTACGGGCAGTGGGTACCAGCACCTGTTTAATATGACATCTAGAATATTAAGAACCATGTACTTGAACGTTTATTCTACAATACGTTATTGAATAACAAAAATAGAATTCGATTTATTACAACGCCTCCGTATTTATGGTTTTATGTCATCGTTTCTATATGTATTTTCTTTATTTTTTTTTTCAACTTCACGTTGTATCCCGCATATAGCAGGGTAGGCAGAGGGAACCTAGTGTTAAGACACTCTGTTCCCCACTTTCCGCCGAATTTCTCGAGGCATTGCGTGTTGAATCGCGTTACAGTCACGCCCTTGTGCCCCTGCGACATAACGGCCTCCTGTGTCTTTATTAATCAATTCTTATCCTTTCAAAATACGACAATTATAATAAAAATGATTACCACGGAAGATTTAAAGAAATATAAAACGAAAAACACTTTAAAATAAATTATTATCAATATATCTTGTTTATATGTGGAAAGAATTAACTTCTCCCATTTCAACAAATGATATAGGCATGTGTCTGCCAAATTTCACCACATTTGCGAGGTTTATGCCATTTCGCGTAATCTATTAACAATGCCGATAGTTTTGGATGTCACTCCTAATAGATTGTGCAACAAATAATATGTTTATTCAGTGATGCGTGAATTGGCAGGCCAGTCGTGGCGCAGGGGACAAAGTGTGACTGCAAAACCGACTGGTTTTGGGTTCGATCCCCACTCGAGGAGATGAAATATTTATTTAAATGTATATTTTTATTTCTTCACTCTGGTTTCGAGGCAAAGCGTGGCGCTGAGTTACTCAAACTCAACACGCAATGCCTCCAGAATTCGGCGGAAAGTGGAGAACGGAGTGGCTTAATACTAAGTTCCCTCTGCCTATCCTGCTGTGTGCGGGATACAGCGTGTAGCTGATTTATAAAGTTAATCATTTTTCATTCGGAATTCTCCTTTGTTGTTCTATGTTGAAAGTAATTCTACCGATCCGATGAAAATAAATGACGGAACTAATTATATATATATTTTATATCTACTATTCATTTAAATAGAGATATTGCTTATTGGATTATGAAATTCAGAGAGATCTCTTTCAATTACTAGTCGGAGAATGTAAAATATATATTTTTTTTCTTTTGCTTATTATGTCGTATTTTTAGTCAGAAAACTGACTAAAAATACGACATAATTTTGCCCTTTTGTCTTTTCCCTCTGTCGAATTCTGAGTTTATGTTCGACTTGTTAAAATAAAAATGCGACAAAACTACGATATGAAAATCTGACATACAGTTATAGCTTATATACAGTTATAGCTAAATTAATAATTAACAGTACTACTGCTATTTCATAGAAAAAAATAATACAACTCTCGCTAAATATCTGAATACAGCCCCATTTAATCAACAGTACAATTTTTTAAATCAACCTAATTGGAAAGAAACCCACTTTGCACCCCATAATCCTTTGTTTAACCTTCCCGTCGTTACCAGAACTTGTCGCAATGCGATCCGAAACGTCTTTTTTTGTTAAGTAAACGTAAGGCTTCAGTAATCCGACACTCACGATTTTCAGCACAGTTGGACCATAATTGGAGCTAATTGATGACCGTTATTATGTTTTTGTAAAAATATATTATAAATATATATATAGAAAGACCAGTCGTGGCGCAGCGGCACGAAGTGTGACTATAAAAGCGACTGTTGTGGGTTCGATCCCCACTCGAGATGAAATATTTACTTAAATTTATATTTCCATTTCTTCGCTCTGGTGTCGAGGCAAAGCGCGGCGTTGAGTTCTGTCACTTAACACGCAGTGACTCCAGAACTCGGCAGAAAGTGGGGAACGGAGTGTGTTACACTAGGTTCCCTCTGCCTACCCTGCTGAGTGCGGGATACAGCGTGAAGCTGATTTGATTTGAAAATAAGTGTTGTCTTGATTATTTTTGTTCTTAAACGTTTGTTTATTAGTAGCGTCTCGCAAAATAATATCTATGCTTCATAAAAGTCGACTCGCGCATTAAGGGTTCCGTTTATAAATAATATAATATTTATCTTATTGTTTTTTTAGTAGCTACTGTTATAGCTGCAACAGAAATATATCATTTGTAAAAAATGCAACTGTCTAACTCAGGTCTTGGTTCATGAGATACAGCGTGGTGACAGACAGACGGATGAACAGCGGAATTTTAGTAATGGGGCCCGGTTTTAACCCTTTGGTTACGAAACCCTAAAACTAAAGTTTCAGCCAATTCAATTAAAGTTATTTTACAGAAATATAGTCGAAGAAAATACTTTATATTGATTTAACTTTTTTAAATAAAAAGTTCATCAATAGTTCATCACAATGTTTTGTAAAATTCGTTTTATTTCAATCGGTTCATATTTATGAAACACTTAATATTAAGAGAAACTTGCCAATAGTAATAAAGGGCATTTAAATCGCTTAAGCCTTTTCTTAGATTAGCGTGAACAAACACACAAACAAACAGAGTAACTGACAAAAAAATAAAAAAACATTGTCTATTTTATTGTCAAATTCCAATAACATTTTTTCTTATATGTGTATTGTCGACGTAACCACCGACACCGACCTAAATCCGGTTACAGTTTTAATATAAGTACTTATACAGATTATAGCTATTTCCATTACTCAAGCATTACATTTTCGTTGTTAACCAAAGTCTATATCATTTATTTGACGACATCATTAATAAAAAATACCATATCTTACAAGAAAACATGAGAATTGTCCATTTCTGAACAAGAACCATGTTATGATTTTTTAAACATTTTTAAAGTGTTATTCCACACTTAGGAAAGAAAAATACTTATTTAGAAAACGTATAAAAATTTGAACGTAGCGGGACTCGAACCCGAGCCTCCTGGAAACCGACCAGGCGCTCTGACCACTCAGCCATACATTCTCATCGAGCTACGTCGAAAGTTTTATACGCTTTTTACAACTTATTTATGTTATGTTATGATTTTTTTCTTAATTAGGCTAAATAGTTAGCTCCCGTTCACTGCAAGGTAATTCCGTAAGGCTTCTGTAACCCGACGCGATATCGCGAGCAGCCCTCTTAACGGGGCTAAATTAACGACATCCCTCTTATTAACCCTTGCAGAGCACAGACTCTATTTTAGGAACTACCTCTGTAACCATATTACCAGCCCAGCTGGATAATTTCCTGGATTTAGAAGATGAATTTGAAGTCAAAATTATTTTATATTATCCAAATATGGCTTGGAGTAAAGCGAGCCAATATATTGATCAGAAAATGTTGTGATATAATTAACTTTACCTTACATTTTTTGTATAATATGTCCGAATTCAATTTCAAGCTTAAATTAAATTCTAATAAGAGAGGAAGAAAATCTTAGACATTATTTTAGTAAAAAATAATATTATATAATTACTATGGATAATGTTCATAATAGTAGTTAGTAATAGTGCTTGAAAAGTCACAGTGTTAAATAACAGCCGTATTCTCAAATTCCTAGCTTTTGTTCTTTACATTAATTTCAACTGGTAGGCTCAACAGCCAATAACATAACTCAAATATACATAAAGCGCAGCGTTGAGTTCCGCCACTTAACACGCATTCCTTCAAGAATTTGGCCGAAACGAACGGAAATGTTTTAACACTAGGTTCCCAGATACAAATAAAGATAGATAGATAAGATATAAATAAATAGTAGATATGTATTTTAGATTTTTTTTGCGCAAAGAAATACATTGAAAATGTAACATTATAGGGCACAATGTCACACTTTCAATTAATTTCTTAGTAATGCTATATTCATGTAGAATACAGTTCAAATATTAGAACGTTTAGAATGTAATGTTGAATGTTCAGTATAAAAAAAACAACACAAACAACAAAAATATTAGGAACTTTTACTTCTAAGAAGAAGAGACCAAAAGCTGTAGCCAAAAAAGTTAGTCTCAATGACCCACGTACTCACAATCCAAGCGTAAATATCAATATATTGGAAAATCAAAATTAACAACAAAATTCATAACAACTTTATATTGTTTTAGACGTAAAGCGAACAACAGTTGATATCTCTCGGTACCCAAGAACAACTAATATTGATACTCGAAATTATAACGAAATTTCAATATAGTTTTATACATATTAGCAATATTTCAGGAATAAATAAGAATAAATAATTTAAAAATATAAAAAAAAATCAGCTTGACGCTGTCTCCCACACACAGCAGGGTAGGCAGAGGAAACCTAGTGTTAAGACAGTCCATTCTCCACGTTCCGGCGAAATCTGGAGGCATTGCGTATTGAGTGGTGTAACTCCACGCCGCGCATTACTTCAACACCAGATCGAAGAAATGAAAATATAATTTAAATAAATATTTCCTTTTCAGCGAAAAAACCGAAATATACATTTAAAAGAATATTTAATTTCCCCGAGTGGGGATCGAACCCACAACCAGTCGCTTTTACAGTCACACTTTGTGCCGCTGCGCCACGACTGGCCTCAAAAAAAAATATTAACAATAAGTATTTGCCCTATATATCTAAATTCATACTTATGAATAATAACAGATCTAAAACCAAATCAAAAACGCAGTTTCTTAGGATGCCAATAAGGAAATATCTTCCAGCTACGGATTATGACATATTAAAACAAGTTTAAAACAACATTTATTCACAAAATATATTTTCCGAAACTCATTAGCAACGTGTGATGCGAGCCATTTGAGAAAAACCGGAAAAAATTATGACAGTCATGTGTTTCCTGAAAATAGCGGTTTTATATTTTCCACTCTTTTTTACTACAATTTGCTGTATATGTTGCTAGTTTCCTTTTTTTTGGTAATTTTTTTGGTTCTCTTTTGCAATTTTTATATGAAAAGATAAAAATAATAATATAATATTTTAGTAACTGCTGCATTGTTTTAACTTGCCAGGAGTATGTGAACGTGTTATTTTAAATTAAACCATAATTGTGTGGGGTAGTCACTTACAGTCTCAGCGAAGTGGAAATCTCATTTTATGGTTTGTGAACATATCTCTTAATTAAATTGCGAGGGCAAAAAATGTTTCATTTTTTTTGTACAATCTTGATCGCCATTGTTATGATATAGGATTCACAACACAGCTTTAAATTCGATATTTTTTCACTTTATAAAAACCCTATTAAATATAACAAAACTCGTTAAATGTTCCTAAAAAAAAATCTAATAAATCAGCTTCACGCTGTATCCCGCACACTGCAGGGCAGGCAGAGGGAACCTAGTGTTAAGACATTCCATTCCCCACTTTCTGCCGAATTCTGGAAGCATTACGTGCTGAGTGGCAGAGCTCAACGCCGCGCTTTACCTCGACACCAGAGCGAAGAAATAGAAATATAAATTTATAAGTAAATATTTTATTTCCTCGAGTGGAGATCGAACCCACAACCACTCGGTTTTACAGTCACATTTTGTGCCCCTGCGCCACGACTGGAAAAAATGTTTCTAAGAAAACACTTTTTGTCATATACAATGTTGTAAGAAGGTAATTTTCCTTTATATTTTCCCAATAACCTGTCCGTTTTGTGATTTTCGCTACTTTAGCTGTCACTCGATATCTACATTAATTTTTCAGCGGCACTACGACAGCCGCGTCCACGTCCACGTACTACGTTGGCTAGTTATGATGATTGTAGTGGTTTTTTACGACAGCTCCTTTATTAAGGAAAGTGGAATCGTCTTGATATCCGCCATTTTGCCACACTGTCACTTGTGTCGTGGAGTGACACTTGTAGACAGGTTTATTGCTCGTCCTTTGTTATACTAAAGGGTTAAGTGTGCGGTTTTTCGTAACACTATATTGAATATTAGAATAGTTTTTACTTGTTTACGTGATATATTGCCATAAAATAGAGGCCAGAAGTGTGACTGTTAAATCGACTGATTGTGGGTTCGATCCTCTTCGAAGAAATGAAATATTTATTTACATTTATATTTTCATTTCTTCGCTCTGGTGTCAAGGCAAAGTGTGGCGTTGAGTTCCGCCACTCAACTCGCAATGCCTCCAGAACTCGGCGGGAAATGGGCAACGGAGTGTCTTAACACTAGGTTCCCTCTGCCTACCCTGATGCGTGTGGGATACACCGTGAAGCTGATTTAAATTAGAAATAAAGTTATAAGATGGCATCGGTGTTCTTTCGCTATATATGTATATATATAAACTTGTCTTTATAAAACTTGGCACTTTAAAGCTTCAAGAACGAACGACAAACCGAACGGCCGTTGTATTGATTTTTGGACAATTAACAGCAACCATGTGGTGAAAGTCGCAATGTGTGTAAAGTTTAATCTGAATAAAATTATCTATGGGCTCTTTTCATTCCATCTAATCGAAAGTGGGGAACGGTGTGTCTTAACATTAGGTTGCTCTGGCTGTCCTGTTGTATACGGGATACAGCGTGAAGCTGATTTGATTTAATTTAATGTATTTTTAAAATAGTTTCACGTTAGGATCAAACCCCCTAATTCCATTACAGCGGATTCGATACACCCGGTCGGTTTAAGCAATATGTAATAAATGTATAATGAAAATAAGATAGTTGAACATGGATCATAGCCTCCAATGAAATATAGAAGGGTTAGTTTGAACAGTATTATAATACTAAGAGTTCAAGGGCAGGCAGGCGCCTATTTCAATATAAATATTATTGCAGTGCCTCGCTAAACGCAGAATAACATTTGCATATTTATAAGAGAGCAGCCCTTAGCAAACATGGAGGGAAGGCGAGGGAAGGTGGAGGTCGAGTTCGTATTCGACATAATGGCCCCTCGTCGATGAAACTCACTCATCATTCTACTGCTGTACAATTGGAACAATGTTGTATAAATATTACAATCTCTACATTCCGTTATTTGCTCCTTTTGGACTACGAACAGTGAAATCTAGTAGCAAGTTGACAATGGAACAAAATCGGAATATATACAATATACAAAAATGTATAAAGTTATATTCCTGGAAATATATCTATAGGTGCATATGTTTGTATTTGTGTATACACATATGAAGCTATTTTCAAATATTTCACAAAAATATTTTACGTGGAAAAAACGACAGATATCATTGTTAAGCTTTTGTTTTTAGAAATATATTTTTAAAAAATATATAAAACATGTATTCCATTTTTTTTTATTCAATCTGCTGTAACATTTAGGAATTCAAAATATATTTTTAATTCTCAATAAAGAATGTTACCACATGTGTGACTTTTTTTAACATCACAAATTCAATATTTTTTTGTTTTTTTTAACATTTTTAAAGTGTTATTCCACAATTAGGAAAGGAAAATACTTAATTAGAAAACGTATAACAATAAGTTGTAACAACCGTATAAGAATTTCGAAGTAGCTCGATGAGAACGTAAGGCTTGCTTAGTCAGAGCGCTTGGACGGTTTCCAAAGTGGCGCGGGTTCAAATCCCGCTACGTTCAAATTTTTATACGTTTTCTAAATAAATAAATATTTCGTGAATTTGTTACCACTAACGGTATTATATAAGTACAACGTGCTGTATTACATAAAACATTAAAATTGATACATAATATTATATCAGAACGTACTGAGAGTAAATATCAGGAGTCCACATTAGATTCTTTATTACTTCAACGCGACGCTTGAAAAAACAATAACTATATTAAACAAATAATACATTCTTATTATATTAGTCAATAAAAACACAGTTCACTGTAACGAATCCCAAAATCCCTCTGTATGGGGTGTGTAAAATTTTATATTGTAAGAGTAATTCATTTTTATGCTTGTAGGGATCTTAAGTTGCATACTTTCTCGGGGGATGTAAATAATCACATGGGTTAATTTAACTTTGTAATTGTTTTTTTTTTTAATTTTATGTATTTACTATTGTTGTGTTTGTTTATCTTTATAATACTATATTGATTTATCAGAGATGGTACGATACTTTTATTGTACAATTTTTTATCCACACAAAAACAGGTACACCTATATCAATTATTTAACAAAAACTACATATGGGGCTAGTCGTGGCGCAGGGGCACAAAGTTTGTCTGTAAAACTGACTGGTTGTGGGTTCGATCCCCACTCGAGGAGATGAAATATTTACTAAAATTTATATTTCCATTTTTTCGCTCTCGTCTCGAGGCCAAGCGCGGTGTTGAGTTCTGCCACTCAACACTCAAAGCCTCCAGAATTCGGCAAAAAGTGGGGAATGGAGAACGGTCACTACGACAATAGGTTCCCTCTGCCTACCCTGCTGTGTGCGGGATACAGCGTGAAGATGATTGATTGGTTGATTTAAAAGCATGTATATATCAATTGTTTAACAAAAAGTATATGTTATATATGTAAGTAAAGATCGAACTCGCGAGATCACCCTTCATAGACATTGCCTTCATTCTTATTTCAAGCCTTTGATAATTGTGTTAAGAAGGCACAGTCACAAGGTATCTGGTCCTACCTTTACATTCGAACCACGATCTCTTTTACGCTCTCTAAACCAGTTGTAATTCTAGAGAATCAAATTAACGTGTCAGTTCGCTCGTTTTTCTTCCAAAACTTGTGTTTTAGCTCACAGATAACTTTGTTAATTAAATTTTGATTTTTTTTTCTTTCGCCGAGACGCTTCACCTGAGAGGAATTAAGTTTTTCATGGACTATATGAAAAAGAATTATTAAGAAACTTTCTTATAGCAGCCGGTTTTTATATATAACAATTTGTATCTTAAGTAAATTATTATTTTAATAACATAAGTATGTTAGTAGTATAAAACGAAAATAAGTCGAAGAAAATAAGTAAGTAATCTATGTGTGTAGCCACAAAAAAAACCAATGAAAAACAAAGCGTATAAAGCATAATCTTTAGATGTACTAAAAGTAGTAGTAGTAGTAGTAGTAGATAGTGGGGAACGGAATGCCTTAACTCTACATTCCCTCTGCCTAACCTGCTGTGTGCGGGATACAGCGTGAAGCTGATTTAATATTTACACATCAGCTAAAAACACCGACCAACTAAAAATCCAAACAAAACGAAGACTTTACTACATTAATTTTGAACTTGTTTTCATTTCATTTCCCCTTTTATTTCGCTCTAAGTCCCTAGCGTTTGCACATACCTAATTAGTGGTTTCTATACATTTAGCACATCACCGTATCTCTTTGAAATAGTCGGCCAAATATAGCTAACATTCACAATTTACCTGTACTTCAGTTACCTACCTACATATATAGGTATAATTGAGAACATATACCTACATATACAGATATAATTGAGAACATATACCAACATTATTCACAAATGTTGCGCTCATAATTAATAAGCTAATTAATTAGAGCCATTACAGTGCAATGTGAATTTTAGAAATTCGTTTTCGAATTTGAATTCGTATTATTGTAACTATCTGGTACACTTTGGTCGTAATTACACATATTAATAACGTTTTGTGGTTAGTTTTAATAATACGATTACAGTTAGTAGATATTTATTGATGGATGTAATTGTCTAATGCCCAATTGGAAATATTTGCTATGGCCATTTATTGATTATAACATTATTTAATTGAATGCATTGTTAAAAAAATCGTTATTTTTTTATATTTTCATTTAGAGAGAAATAGACGTGCCCGATAGCTAGATTTATATTTGGTTTCGGCAGCACAAAAGCTTACATTAAGACTATGTTCCATGTCTTCGTCTAAAAAGTTCGATCGTGCTTTCGGCTTTCTATACTTCGGCTTTAAACTCACGAACGAACTGTCCAAGACTAGATAATTTGTACACGGTAGAAGTAAGTGTAAGAGGTATCATAATAAATTCACTCTATATTTGGCTCAGTTAGTCTAGAAATATTAATAATTCCCTATTTCCTAGAATGTCCTCCGAAAGCGGCACTAATAAAAACTTGTCAAATTTGGTTATGTAATGAGGAGGTCAGACAGTAAAGGGGCGCTGCCTTAAGCCTATACCAGGGCCGCATGTCCTAGGCACTGCCCAAAGCTCCTCACTCTTCAACGCAGTGGGCCCAACACCAACACGGTTGAATCCATGGAATGCTCAGTAATTTCTTTCACAATATTTTTTCTGGTGAATGGCCAGAAAAAATATTGTGAAAGAAATTACTGAGCATTCCATGCCAGCGTAGTATAAAAGATCCGAATAGACATCACCATCTTATAATTAGAAGTTATGTGGCTTTCTCCAACAACCGTAGCTAATGTCCATTCGGAACAAAGCTTGACAGTAATGTATAATATTATAAATATTACCCATACCCTCCAGTGCGATTCGAAGCTACAGCTCACAGGTAAGACCTGCCACGCCAAAACGACGTCTAAAAAGCCCAATGAACTTTAGATAAAATAAACCCCATTTAATTTCAAAAAAATAAAAAATATATAAACTTAAAACCAGCCTTCCATTTTGTATCCCCATTGTCTATTCGGCAACCGATTACTTTAGTCGAAAATTTCACACCCACAAATTCATACAATAGTTCTATATATTAAGTTATTTAGCGTAGTGTCTAAATATAATAACGTTGAGGTCACTAACCTCGTTGCATCCACCGCAATAGTAACGAATTAAAACCGTTTAAGGCAATTACACACTGCAGTCGGTGACACTGCGACACGGAACATAAAAGGTAACTATTTATTGTGCAAACGTACCAGATTTAATGGCGGGCTTCATTTGACTAAATAGATGCTCACTTGTTTATTTGCAAATGTCCACACGGATACATAGAAAATACACTTTGAAATAATTAATGATATAGTCGTGGCTTGGTGCCAGCACTGTCTTGGTGTATTTAATATGCGAATATGTAGAGTTTTTTTATTACAAAATATGTTTCAAAGATTCTTTATTATCTTCTTGCTAAGAGAGAAAATAATGTTTTTTCGACTTATTAGGCGTGTATGTAATATAAAAAAAACTATTCAATTTAGTACCTAACGTTATTAAATTGTAAAAAGTACAATAAATACAATACAATAAATATATAAATTATATTTAAAAATATATTAAATAATGACAACATAAAATATAAATCTTATAAAAAGTATAAATATACCAAAAAATATGTCGAAATATTAAGCTCAAATAGCAAGCTTTTAAAAAATACCAAAATATTACATAAAATAAAAGAAACAAAGTTTAATAATATTTTTACTTAAAAGATTTACATTTAATAGTAAAACTAGCAAAATTATTTAATATTTCACAATAAGTTTCGTGCTACGAGCGTAGCATCGCACTTTCGTAGCACCTGGTGACTAGATTACAGCGGTACTACAACGATAGGGGATTGTTATTTCACTGGAAACTTAACATATTTATGCACAGGGCCCTGTCATAAATGATATCTATCTATAAAGATTACCTATGACTTACGTAGACAAACAAGGGTAATGTGTATACATAAATTTACCACAAAATATCCATTTTCTTTTTATTGAATCAAAGAAAATGTATAACTATATAATACTTATCAGCTTCACGCTGTATCCCGCACACAGCAGGGTGCCTACCCTGCTGTGTGCGGGAGCGGGGAGGAGCGTAGTGTTAAGACACTCCGTTCCCCACCTTCACCGAATTCTGAAGGCATTGCGTGTTGAATTGCGGAACTTAACGCCGCCTTTTGCCTCGACACCAGAGCGAAGAAATGGAAATATAAATTTAATATTTCATTTCCTCGAGTGGGGATCGAACCCACAACCAGTTGGTTTACAGCCACACTTTGTGCCTCTGCGCCACGACTGGCCTTATTATACGATGTATTATTACACTTGGAGTTTCTTGAAATATAAAGTATTTTTTTATATATAGCTGCCAATGTCAATATTAGTACTGCCTAACATAACATAATAGTGTAACATTGTACGGTGCGCAGTTCTAAAAAAATATATTGGGATAAAAACTGTATTTTTATCAACTCTCTGATAGGTCGGTCTTGAGGCCGGTCGTGGCACAGCGGCACCAGGTGTGACTGCAAAACCGACTGGTTGTGGGTTCGATCCCCACTCGAGGAGATGAAATATTTACTTAAATTTACATTTCCATTTCATCGCTCTGGTGTCGAGGTTAAGCGCGGCGTTGAGTTCTGCCACTCAACACGCAATGCCTCCAGAATTCGGCAGAAAGTGGGGAACGGAGTGTCTTAACACAAGGTTCCCTCTGCCTACCCTGCTGT